>BMAW01057983.1:0-13972 GCA_019974015.1 Nephila pilipes | reverse complement strand
GATGGACAAGAGTCCGGGTAACATTTTTCAATCCATTGTTTCGCTTGCACGGTGTTTTTACCCATTAAAAAACAATGTTTTATCAGAACACGAAACTCGGTTTTTTTCCATTTTTTAAACAAACTACAAAACGACTTTACTCCAACCTCGATAACTCAGCTGTTTCTGGTCCGATCGACTTAAAATTTTGACACGTTTCAAGCAAAGGTTCGTACTCTAGAAAGACCTGGTTACTGGTTTACTACGAGCGCCATCTCTGGGTTAGTCTCGGGAGTTATTGATTGATGTGTTAGATATGAGAAGGGGAAAGCCTTTTGTTATCAACCATTTTCCCGCAGTGACCGAAAAGGTAAGCTCAAATATGGTTTGGGGATGTATGCTTGTCTAATCCACTGTTAAACAGAATGTTTATAAAAAAAATATTCCGACTTTGTATAGTTACAATAACAAATCTCAAGAAATTACGCCCTTTTTCGAGAAATTAAATTTAAAATAATTGTTAAAGCTTATAAAATTATAAAAGTTCAATTTTACTACTAGAAAAATGATAGATATCTACTTGATAGTAAAAGTCATTTTGCAATATTTTCAGCATGTTTGGGGTTACAGTTTGAATACCTGCAGTAATTCACAGTTAGAAGCGGAAAATCACTTTTTAAATATAAAATAAGAAGTGGTCTCGAAGGAAAAAAAAATTCACAGAGTTAAATAACGACTTTAGGGATCCATTGATTAACAGCATGGTCGTTATCTGCCATGCGTCCACACACACATAGTCCACTTTACCGAATCACTAGTATATTCATCTTTCATGTTTCTGGTGGTGTTTACCTTGAACATCTATGACTTTATAATCTTTTAAGTGTTATTTACTTGATTTTCCCAAAACGTTTATGATTTCTTTGTTTTGTAATTGTAACTGGAATATTCTTTTGTAAATATCTCGTGCTCTCTGGCTAGCTTTTAATTTCTAAGACGAACTTAAGCTCTTAATTTCTAAGAATTGAACCATCGACTGTTGAATATTTGAAAGATATATAATTAGTGAAAAACTCGAATGTGAAAGATTTCTAAAAATCCATGAAGATAGAGCCCCTGACGCTCAAGTCATAGTCCCTTAAATTAACAATATGCATAAAGCTCTATACCTAGTTATACGAATTCTCCAGAGCAAAACATAATTTTGTGAAGTTTCAAATTCATTGCTTTCACGCCCTTCTTGAATTTAAATCAAAGTCCCCCGTAACAAATTGAAAAACACATGTCTTAGCATGAAAAACAATTACTTTCTTTTTCTGGTTGCCTCCTTATCCAAAGATAACAAATCATCATACACTTTAAGAGATACGCGCATAAATTCTGAATTACTTAATACTTTTTACGATTTATCTCTCACATTATATACTCTCTCGTTCTCTTACTTATTTACTGCGACTATTAACAATTTAACCAAAAGACTTAGTAATACCTTGCTGTTGACCATTGCAACTCCTTCCTACCTCAAGGTAAGCACCTTTCATCAACAGTGTTAAAGTATTTAATAAATGGCTAGCTCTCTTAGAAAATTTTTTCATTTTTAAGTTCATCTACTATCATGAAACTTGGACGCTTTCTATTAGAATCGTGTAGCATTGTGGCGGTCGCGAAACGGCAGCGCAGATTCGAACCCTGGACCAAGGGATCCGAAGGCGACGGGCCTACCAATCAAGCCGAAAAGATATCCAATCGGGCTGGTTGAGTAAGGCCTTTTAACCAGTGGCACTGCTGTAGAAGGAAGTCGCTACACACTCCCCCTCCAGTATCATCGCAGCGTGATGATACGGAATGGAGATAAACGTGCGCCAATTTATTCAGAAGGCGCCGAAACGTGCGCCATTTTGTTCAGAAGGTCTTTTTGCCAGAAGGCGCCGAAACGTGCTCCATTTTGTTCAGAAGGCGCCGAAACGTGCACCAGAACCGGAATATCACTAGTTGCGCTTGTCTTAGACACACAGAGACAAGTGTTTTTGCATCGGAACATATGCAAACAGTAGGAATAGGCCGTGCTGCCACCTAGGGCAAAAGCCCTGAGTCACCACTAACGGCGTCACCACTACGGCAGGTTCCAACGTTTTGCCTTTTCCCGATATTTAAAATGGTACCAGCACAGCCAACCTTCCCGTTTCTTAGCACTAGCTCTAGATACCGATGTACTTCGTCTACGTTGTGGTTTTGGGGATGCATGTCTTGAACCCGACCTAACCAATCTCGAGAGTTCATCTAACTGTTGTTGCATCTTAAACAATTGCTCATCCCGACGACTAACGTGATCAGTACTCGAATTACCATCAGAAACGGAGTTTATACTGCCCTGTGAAAATTCAATAATTTTGTCCGCCATTTCCGCTAACTTGTTTAGTTTCTCTGAACTAACAGCTAGAACGGCTTGAACTTGCGGTGGTAAACGCCTCATCCAGATGTTTTTAAGAAAAGATTCGTCTACATGGTTTTCACTCAATTCTCGCATTTGTCTAAGCAATAAACACGGGGATCTATCACCTAATTCCAAATCCTCAATTAGAGTTTTAACTTTCCGGTTTTGCGATACTTCAAACTGCTCTAGTAAACGGTCTTTAAGAGCCGTATATGGACATGGGGGTGGTTCACACACTATATCTGTAGCATGTGAAAGAGTTTCAGGGTCTAATGAAGCAACGAGATGGTCAAATTTTGTTTGCTCAACCGTAATGCCAGCTAACCTAAAACTAGCTTCAAGCTGCATAAAAAATAGTTTTACATTACGGGGCCAAAAACTAGGGACCTTAACTGTTACTCTTTCACAACTATTATTTGAACCTACAGCTCCTTCACTTTTAGTATCTGTACCTTCAAGCGACATCTCTATCTGAGCTAGTGGGATAATGAGTGAGTGATCGTGAAGTTTATTGGCGCAAGAGGAGTTATTGAGAATGTATGTATGTAAAGCGCACTGGTGTAAGAGCCAGATGTAACTAAATCAACATCTCAAAGCGGCAAAAAAATAAAAATTTTACCGACCAAATTCCTGCCTCAGAGGTTCGAACCATAGATAGGGACGTTACCAATTCACAGGTGTCAGAGAGTTTCCGTCGGATAGTAAATCTTGACAACTTGCTTCCAATTAGCCTTTCCGGGAGTATTCCATGCTTGTTTCTTGAACGGGTCACCAGTTTATAGGAAAGTGGTGTTGCTAAAACCTCCGTTCCCCATAATGTCCAATCAGAAGGTGTAGGCTATACAAATAAATAAATAACTACGAAAGACTAAAAACAAGAAGAACTAACAATTTATTTAAAACTTAACGAGAACAACTTTTAACATTTCAACTATGAAACTCGACCTTCACAGGTCTGCAATCTGCGAAGCAAGTGTGTCTACAAAAGAACGCTTCCTCCTTTTCTTTAAAACGGCTTGCAGTTCCGCAGACAAAAATGACGTCACAAGATGACGTAGGCAGCCGCCACATGAAGGTAAAAAATTCAAATGCCTGATGGCGCTAAATCGTTATATACGGATAGCTCTACAGGCGTTAACAGATTCTATGTTCCACATCAGTTAAGACGCAAAGTTTTTAATGAGTTACATAGTTTGTCTCACCCAGGGATGCACGCTACTAAACATCTCATAGGATCTAAATATGTTTGGCCAGGTATGAATAGGGATATCGGCATGTGGTGCAAAACTTGCATCGATTGTCAGCAGTCTAAGGTACACTTAAACACCTGGGTTTCTCGATTCGGCACGCCTCAGAGGTTCACTTGTGATAGGTGCATAGGAACATCTGATGAGCCAGTGGAGCAGGATTCCAACATCCAATAAGATCCGCCAGCATATCAAACAAGATCCGGCAGGTTTGTCTGATCACGTCCGGGTCACCACTTGTGGCGATCGCGAAACGGCAGCGCAGATTCGAACCCTGGACCAAGGGATCCGAAGATGACGGGCCTACCAATCAGGCCGAAAAGATATCCCCCCGGGCTGGTTGAGTAAGACCTTTTAACCAGTGGCGCTGATGTAGAAGGAAGTCGCTACAGCATTAACACTAAGCCTTGTGCTGTTAATTATCACTAGGCCTTTAACATATGACCAAAACTGGAAACTAATGTATGTGATAAATTAATTACTAAAGAAAAAAAATTATCGGAATTATTAGAGTTTGAAAAATAAATTGGATTTGTCAACGGTGACAACAATCAAATATACCCCAAAGTTTCACTTACGTTACCTTTTCATGATTGCTTGAATTTCTTTCAAAATCCTCATAAAACCACTTCAAAGATTTTTAGTTCACAGTTTCTACGGATCAAAGTTTGAGAAACACTGCTTAATACAAAATAAGGGAATTTACAGCAGGGAATTATCTTTCTTTATTTCTATAATAAAGTGTCAAATTTAAAATTCTTAAAGGTATTCATGCAAATAGAATTCCATCATCTTAAGAAATAAACATAAATTATAATCTATTAAAATCAGTTTCTTTCTCTATTTATTACTACAATTTTATTAAGAGTTGTTTTTAAAAATAATTATGAATATTTTCAGTTGTATACAATTTCTCTTAAAATGTTTTATAAATTTACGTAGTTGTAAATTGTATAATAAAATGCACATCCGCAATATGATTTAATTTATATAACAATAAACAATGATCTCTAGTTGCATCATAAATAAATTTGTCTTTATTAAATTAGCATTTTGTATCATTTTCTCACACACGTTTCCCTTTACTAACCGCTGAATTTGTTTTTTTACGATATTTGATATAAAAATTTGGTTTTTTGAAATAACCGTGGTGTATGCAGACGAACCTTACTATTTCAAATGAATTGTTGTCACTGGGAATTAGAAGAGATAAAGGGATTAGAAGGAGTCAGAAAATCTTATACACGTGCGAGCAAGTGTCAAAGAACGCGTTTGCTTGTCTCAGATACTCTTTATTAAAATATATCTGTTTTCAGTTCTCAAAATATGTAGTTATTATTATTCTAATTAATGTTGGTTATAATGGGGTTAAGTAAGCCCTCATATTGATTTTTGTTATTATAAATTATTAAAGGATTTGAATAAGTTGATTAGGCTTTAAGGCTAATCTCATTTGTGTAAATATGTCTCTAACTATCAACGAAGTTAATTTATCTTAATTTAATTTTTATTAAAAATCACGTTTACTCTTTCTTCTTCTATAGGAAAATAGTTGAAAAACTATGGCTGAAATATCAAGGGATAAGCTTTGTAAAACTGGATATTTTATGTTGAATACATAATATCATCCTTTCATTATTTTTTTTTTTTAAATTTTCTTTTCTTTAATTTGGCTTTTGCCAGAGAGAAAGGCTTATTTTTCTCCCTCGTGAAAATCATAATAATGAGATGAAAAAGTATATCATGATCTATAAACAGATCAGGAGATAGGTTTGCATTTTATATCTTAAAATATCTTAGTCCTCTGTGTTTTTTAAGCAAAGGGAAAAAAATGTTTAAGTAAATGTATTTCTATATAGTTTTCTTCTTTCTACCCTCCCCCTTTTGCATACATACTATTATTCAAATGCAAAGGAAGAATAAATGGATTACTCGAAAAATGATTTTATTGAAACCCTAGTGCAATCTTCTACATAATGCCTGGATTATTGGATTTTCGTACAGTGGGGAATGAAAGAAACGAGTAATTAATTCATTTATTAAGTTGGGTATATATAGAATATTTTCTTCTAAAGTACTTCCTTAACATGGAAATTAGGTGGAAAAATCTAAACAAAAATACTAGTAACATGTTTATGAACCAAAACGGATCAAAAGATGCTAAATAATATATATACAAGTTTCATGAGTTGTGAAATTTGTTTTAAAAATAAGTATTTTCAGCTGTAAACTGCTTAGACTAGTTTGTTTCCTTTGAAAGAAAACCTGTAAATGTGTTTCTTTAATTACAAATGCATCATCTTCGAAACTTATAATCTCACTTAGAGTCAAGAGTTTATTTTGACTGTTATAAGCAACGGTGCAATTATAGTCGTGGTAATTGTAAGGTGATACAGTACCCTGAGTGAATTTTTTTTATATTATTCTTCCCATATTTGAGCACATATAAATTATGCATTTCAGAGAAATTTTGAAAATTGTTATTTTCAAACAAACAATGTATTTAGCTTTATTTTTCTTTTATATTTCACTATTTTAAAATTTCTACTACTTATAAAAATTGTAATACTTTCAAACACTTTTTTTTCAATATCTCAGAAGTATTTTTCAAAATTCTGTGAATGGATTTGTTGTACTACTGTAATTAATGATTTAAAATTTTCTTTTTATGAGACACTACAAAAAATAGTAAAAATAATATAAGAATCAATTAGTTGGATTTTTCTTAAGAATAACTATTTATAAAAACTTTATTCCATACAGAAAATTAAAAAACATAATATGCAAGAAAAAACATGAAAATTTCATATTAATTATAAAATAAGTCTTAGTATCTTAGGGTGATTACCCTCATGGATATTAAATATCTGAAAAAAAAAAAATTTAAAACTTTGCATGCCAATGACATGATTTGACACCCCATCATAGAAAATTTAAATGTGTTGCTAAATAAAGTACCTTGAACTATGAACTTTTGTACACCTGTTTAATGTAGTAAAATTGTTTGTAATATTTTGTTCATTTAAGTTTTTTGTACCTCTTAAAACACATAAAATTTAAATTTATTCAAGGAATATATATGCATTCTTCAAACGTCATTGTATAAATTTATAATCCAAAATGAGTTAAACTTAAAATTACATTACAACTATTTTGTTATTCCAAACGATTATATTTGGTACTTAATTTAGTGTTTAATATAACTGTGCCCAGGTTGGATGGTTTCATTAACATTGTGTTAGAAGCAACACGAGGTCTTTGGTAACAGATCTCGTAGTTTTCAACCTCTAGCAAGTAAGAAGGAAGATACCTGAACTGGCACCACCTTTCTTACCTTTCACACCATGGCAATGAGAGGACTTTGCGCCTCAATAGGTTTAACATGCATCAGCCCCAGCAACACGGCTGGTCTTTAGTGACCTGAAGGCTTGAACCTACGGCTCGAAGAAAACCGCCGGCCGCGATTTGACCACTAGGCTATCGCAGCCGACTATGTAGTAGAAATAAATACAATAATGTTATGTGGTTTCTGAGTTAACTAAAATAAAGAAATATATATATATTTTAATTATTCATACGTTGATCATATCGCACTGATGTTCTTATATATGTCATTATATAGAAGATCATCATGGTATTGGATATCTAAAATGTATTCTGGGATGTACCTGGTATAAACTTTTGACACAAATAATTTGCATAAATAAGTGAAAAATAACAGATCATTTTATAATTTGTTATAGAAAATAAAAAAGAGGAAATTCAAGGTACTGTTTCACATTAGTACATCCCATTCTTTTTAACCCTGTTTTGAAATAACGGATTTCGCCAATATACTTTTTTACTCGAATTTTTGGTTCTAGCACGAATCCCAAAACATTTTTTTTTCATTCTAATTTTTGACAGTGTGATCAGAAGACAGTCGATTTCTGTCCACGTGGGTGAGTGACTTTGTCTACTGCATGTCTCGTTTACTTTGTATTTTAGAGTAAAGAGGAATTACCCGCATTTGAAAATAACTTTTTTTTTTCGTTGTTCTTCAACTTGAACACAACATTTAGTTTTCTAGCTTAAATGATTGAAAAAATAATTCCAGCATTCAAAAGTTGAAGCTTTGTAGCACAAAAATCAGCTGAAATTATAACTCCATCAAATGCAATTGGTGGCGAAGGTTTTAACAACATGCAAATGGCTGAAATGAATTGATGCTAGAAACTCTTTGGATCTGGACGATTTGATCGAATTTTTGGTAGTTTATCATAATAAAGAAGTCGACAACGACGAAGTCGTAGGTGGAACTCCGGTATTAACAGCTGATTTAATTCGCGAGGGCTTGAAATTTGCTACAAGTATGAAACAAGATTTTCTAAGTCCTGATATAGACATCAAGAATTATATAAGCAGCTTGAGAAACCGAAAAGAATAGCCGCTAATAACAGACTTTGAAACAACAAAAAACCAACAGAGGCCGTTAATAACGGACGAAATTCTTCATTTAAATCAAAGCCGATAGTTGTGCTAGAAATATCTGACACATCTGCTGATGATAGCATTTTTTATACAGTTCGTAATAAACGTGAACGCTTGTTATCAAGAAGCGATGAATAGTTGTTAGCTAGTAGTAAGTAATTTTATTATTTTTTTTAAATAAAAATAAATATTTTTTGTTTTGTAAATTTGTATTATGGATTTCACTATTACATTTTGAGTTGGTTTTTTGGGAAAATATTTAGGGAATCATCATCTTACATGAGTTTTTATAGTTGCTGAACCTTTCCCTAAATTTACCATATGTCGTATGTATTTTTTACACGACTTTTTGCACGGTTTTCTATGGAACGTAGCTACCGTGTAAAAAAAGTGTTGTGTGTATATAAGACAACAGTATAGTAATGCAATTATTCTCATTTAATTTATAGCGTACTTGGAGTCCACAAAAATTTCTCTGATTAATTTATTACCTATAAATACTTTTTGAGCAGATTATATAATTTAATGCTATTTATTCAAAAATTTAGAGAGTAAAAAACTAATTTTTGTGGAGCAAGCATAGCTGCATATTCTTCGCTCTCCAATGACTTATTTTCAAAGAAGACATACCTCAACTCATCATATGTAAGCGTAATTTGTACTATGTTAGTACATATGAGGGTCATTCAATACTTCCTTGAAAATTCCATGGGTTGGCGTTCGATACATCGAGAATGGTTTGTTTTTAGTAAGCATCTTGACTAACTTCACAACTGTCTAAGTCTCAGTTACTCGTTTTCATGACCATGACGCCTTTCACACATCAAACATTACTCATCTTATCTTTTCCTGTCAATGAGACTCTCTTAGTTTTCTTTTGGAAAAGATTCACCGGAAACAATTCAACGTTTTGATTTTTGCTTCATTTCTGGTGCATAATTTTGAATCTAGGTCTTCCAGACGGGGCCAACTCAATTCGGCAACAAATAATTTCTTATTTGGTGGAAAAATAACTACCAAATCGAAAATAACTTATGAATTAATGTTAAATTTATTTCATCTCCACTTAATAGATATCAGCACCCAATGGTAACGACGCTTCATCTTAATGACATCATCCATTTTAAATACAAGCATTTTTTAACCACCCTTATATTCTAAATCATGTGTTTACATGCGTTGTTATATATTAATGTGCATCACTTACTATGTCTTTCCATTTTGGTTCAATTCATTTGTTTGGTATCAATTTTTTTGTGAAAATAAACCCTTTTTTTTTTGACAAAATGTTTACCAAGAAAACTTTCGATTAAAAAAAATCTAATTCCCTTTAATACAACTTTTTCTGTAATTTGTATTGTTTGGTAAAATTATTAATGTAGACCATTTCATACATTACAGTATGTAATCATAAGAAATTAAGCTTATTTATATTTTTTGAACTATAAATTTATACTTACATCTAAACGTTCTAACAGAGATTTATTTGAATTCATGATCTATAATTGGTAAATGAGGAGAAACAACGCCCCATCAAAATTAATATATTCTAAGTTCTCCGATAGGGAACATAATCATCTATCTCTTAAACATGAATAATTCTGTATGTGATGATTGAATATGACTGCTACACACTTGATTTGAATTATGCATTTAAGATCAGAAGTCTTATGATTAATGAGATTATCCAATAAATAACATATTGTATGGAAAAGTAATGGAACATAAATTATTATATTTACCTAATAAGTGGTACTCAGTATTTCAGAGAGTTGTTTCAAACGTCATGATTTAATTCAATAACATCAATTATTGAATTTAATAAATAATAACTGAAAAATCCCAAAAGAATGTAACGTTTTGTTAAGCATATAGATTGCTATCTAAGATGTTTCAGAGTATGTGAAATATATATTAACATTTATACTCTTTTGAAAAACGTTTCGTTTATACCTTCATAGGTCTATCAGACTCAGTATCGTTTATATGTTATTTTAAATCTTTTATACCATTTTGAAAATAGTTTCGTTTATACCTTCATCCGTCTATTAGACTCAGTTTCGTTTATATATATTTTAAATCATTACAAATATTTTTATGCAGCTTCATTTCATTTATTCTATTTTTTATTAAAATAGAAACACATTTTAATCTTCTATATAAAGTAGGGGCTATTATCTACCAGGAGCTTTTCCATTTTCCTCTATTACCATGTCCTTACCCTGTTGGTACCAGCGGTTAATA
This sequence comes from Nephila pilipes, assembly GCA_019974015.1. Classification (NCBI taxonomy): domain Eukaryota; kingdom Metazoa; phylum Arthropoda; class Arachnida; order Araneae; family Nephilidae; genus Nephila; species Nephila pilipes. The sequence goes on along the minus strand of BMAW01057983.1, from coordinate 3,598 downwards.
GAAGCCTTACTTGGAGCACGACATTTTGAATGTTCCATATCAAAACGTATCTGAGCAGTTACAACAGATTTTCTTCTATGGAACCATAAAAAGCATATGGCAAACTTTAGTCATTTGACGATACGATACTGTATCGTAAACCATTTGCAAATTGACGCTATCAGAAAGTTTTCCCGAGAAATGATGTTGTGTCATCTACCGGCTTATGTGAAAGTTATATAACGCTTAAAAATTTGTTGTATAAAATGGTTTTAAGTTGTCTATCCAATAAAAAAAAGAAACATGTACGTTCTCAATTTGTACTTTCTTTTTCAAGCATGAAATATGCTCAATACTTTTGGCCCGCCATGTAACAAGTAAGACTTACAGAGCGCATTTGTGATTGTAATTGTGTATTAACATGCACTGAAGCAACACGAGAGCTATTGGCCACGGCCTCGATAAAGTGAAGAGGATTACATTGAGCTGGCACCTCATTCTCCAAACTTTCACGCCTCCCCAACGGTTGGACTTGGGTCACTGATCAGATTTAACATGCATGAGCCAAGCTACAAGGCAGGTCCTTAATGGAATCTGGGCCCGAACACATGACTCGAAGCAAACAACGTCAGTCGCGAGTCCACGACCACGATCTTACATTCTCTTGGCAAAAAAATAAGCATGATGGACATCTTGTTTGAGGCTTCGACTTTTCTTTGCCCTTATTTTCATTTAAATATTTCGATATATTTTTTTTTCACTTCTTGCAACTTCCAATTTCTTCTTTATTGTTACTGAGATGATATTTTAACATTTCTGTGAGGTTTAGTCAGCTGTTTTTTAGTTTCATTTCGAAAAAGACAGTTGTGTAACTTTTTTTTACTATGCGAAGGAGTAACGTGCTTAAAAATCAAAGACGCATTTGAGAAGTATGGTAAAAAATTATTACCTAAAGACAATCAACTTGAAAAATACATGGAACATATTACGTATTAATTAATACTGATGGGTTCAACCACAAATAAATTATAGAAATGAGTCTACGAGATCCATCCGGTAAAATGTCATTTTCTAAGTTTGTTTAACGTAAACAAGTCCAAAAACGTTATTCTCTAAAGACATATATCTATTTGAGAAATACATAAAATATAAGATGTAGGAATTAAATTCTATTTGATCAATCACGTAATAAATTATAGAAATGGGACGATTCGACCCATTTAAGATACTAAGATGAGTCACGAATTTTCACTTATAAAATATATGAAATAAGAAAAAGGACTCGATAAATATTTAATCAAATATCAATTCTTTAAGTAAATTAAGTGATTATTGAAATTAATTTTTGAATATTAATTTGTTTATTAAATATTTAAGTATTGTGTATATTTCTTCAGATAATACGATATTTGAATCATAAAAAATGCCATCACAATCCGGGGTCGTCTCTTAGGACAGATACAAAAAAGGTAGATTGAAAATTTCATAAATTAAAACCATATTATAAAATTAAACGAATCATTTCTAATGTATTCATAATCCGGCAAATTCCTCACATTCTTCATCTTATTCAAATAGCTCCTCAAGTAAATCTCACTTTCATTGTTATAAAGCTCGTAATATGGGCCCCTTTCTGTACTAAGAGAGTTGATTTCTGCTTCGCGTCATCGGTATCCTATTACAAATCGTCCCCGGGAACACCTATAACATTAGAAATCATTAAAGTTATTTATTAGAGATACATGTCAGCTCGTCACTTGGCAAATGCATCTATAGTCAGTACTATCAGATGCAAGAAATCAATTTGATTGACTGGTATGAGTGATTGTTCATTTACATTGCATTAAGAAGTAGCATGAGAGCTATTGGAGATGGACCTCATAATTCTGAGGTAACACGAAGGACATCGTAAATAAAGTGATGAGGACACACCTTGTCTAGCACCTTCCTCTCCAAATTTCCTTACTACACCAATGGTGGATCTTGAAGCTATGGCATATTTAAATGGTATCAGCCCTGTTCTTCGCGGTTCTTTAGAAGCATAAGGACTCGAACACATGACGGCCATTACCACTATGACCACTATCATACAGTAATGAATATACTGGTTACAGGTATATGTGAGTTCATTATTCTGCACGTGCTTCTGTATACAATGCTATCAGACACAAATATATATATATATATATCAGATCCAGATGATGATCACTGATCTAAACTAAATTCATAGGACGTTGATAATTTGGGGCATTCGCACACGCACACACACACATATATATATATATTCCTCGGGAGAACCTGTAAACCCTAGAGGGCTCGTTCCCAGGTGGCGATAGGGGAATGCTTCTTTCGGGTGGTCGAAGGGAAATGAAAGACCTTCCGCGGACCAACAGGCAGAAGTCCAACCTCTCGAGGCAATGGCAAGAATTTTTCCATGAGAATTCATTGTGGAGCTTTCGGGGACCGTAATACATGCACATGGATCCATATAATGACTTCTAGTTGAACACGATACCAACCAACCATACATATATGTATATATATATCTGTGTATGAATTAAAAGGAACTGAATTATTGACAATCCCAGGTTTACTTTGAAAATGGATTATATCACCACACAAACGTTTTATTATTGATTTAAGTTCTTTGTATGCTTGGAAATACTGCGGAAAGAAAGGTTTCTTTTTGGTTCTCTAGCAGAACTGTAAAAAGAGAGATATATCCCTATAATGATAGGAAGCTTATTTCTCTTCAAGTGTCCTTATGGACCTTTCCTGGACACTACATGATTCATACAACTCAATATTAAAGTTCACATATAAATTCATATCAAACAAAGTTAACATATAAATTGGGGGTGTAGTGAGAAAGAGAGGAGAGTTGAAAAGATAGGAAGTAGTAATAATATAAGTATGGTAATATGAATGGAGTTACCGTCTTGTGCACGGAAGTCTTCTGTGGTGAAAAGTGTTTTGGGTGAGATATGATCCCAACACTTTAAGATGGATTGAATATTTAAAAGAGGTACAGGCTTCGTATTCTGGTATATACATATTCTTTGTTATATTATTGAATTTGGCAGTACTCGTGGTCAGCAAAGTTTATCTGTTAGATAGTATTTCCTTTATTAGAGGATAAATAAACTATATTTTGGAAGATAATTGACTATTACTTTGTCTGTGCATGAATTTAAATTTAAATTTAGATTTTAGGAATCTAGTAACTATTAACACATGGATCGATACGTCCCGAGACTAACATTGAAAACAACATTTTTTTTTTGCAAAATTTTTTTTTATTCATCAACATAACACCTTTTGTTAATCACCTTTTAGGGTGATACAATCGTTCCAACGCTAGCGATAAACAGCTTTCTGAATCATCGACTCGTTGCTGTTTTTGTTCCATCGAAAGCAATCGCGGTACCCACTTGGAAAAAACCTTTTTCAGTAAATACACTTCCATATGATATCTGTGTCATCTCAGTAATCTCACGGAGCTTCACTTTACGATCTCTCATTATATTTTTTGTCACTTCACTCACATTTTCCGGTGTAACGGCTTCCACAGTTCTACCCGAGCGTTCCGCGTCATTTGTGTCGGTACGACCACGTTTAA
>BMAW01057976.1:0-10092 GCA_019974015.1 Nephila pilipes | reverse complement strand
AATTGCGCGTAAAAAAAATCACTGGTATTTTATACTCAAGCGTTTATATTAATTAAATGAATGATTCCACAGAAGCAACGCTTCTTTTAAAACTTATTTTGCTGACTTAACAAATTCTTATTGACGTGTATGGTTACATGAAGTAAGAGTATCATGGAACTTCCGAATTTTCAAAACTAATTTGATGTAATTGAAAACAAAATTCGTAAATTTTTAAAAGATTCTACAAAGGAATAATCATTTACATTTCCCAAAGAAGAAAATATAGATAATTATTGGCTGGAAAGAATTAGTTGTTATGACTTCCTGTCCATTGTAACTGTTTCATTGTAACATTTTGATGAAAGATTTACTGCAAGAGGAGAGAAACCATCAAGGGGCAAATAAAGTAACTTACTAGTACGATCAAGAAACAAGCTTGTCTTTGTTTTGGATGCTAATTTGTTTGTCTAGACAGCAAAAACATTATTTTGCTTGTATATTTCACACGATACGAAGTTGCTTTTATAAACACGTGGAAAATAACAGAGAAACATCATCAACGTTGTTTTGATTCATTTGTGTGCGTCTCCTGATAATGCAAGTTAAGGTTACGACTAGTTTGGAACATGAGTTATTAAAGAATCACTCATGACAGATTATTCCAAAGAATCTGTGACAGTGTCTGGGCTGGAATTATCGAGTCGATTAGTATTATAATGGTATTATCAAAGGATCATCAAGTTGATTTCTTTAAAGGTATGCGCCTACCCAAAAATCCCTGTTTTCGTGAAAATCTTCGAAAGTTTCTTTTATTCTTTTTATTAAAGTCCTCTATTTACGATTTCAAAAACAGTTTACGTTTGTTTCTAGGGTAATTGGCTACGCGTTAATGTAAATATATAATTTTTTAAAGGACATTAAAATCTTTTTTTTTTTTTGCATTTTCTGGAAAACTGCGATTTTAATTTTTTTTTGATTACGAAACGTCTCATTTCTTAAAAAAACTTTTCATTTATTCAAATGAAATTTTAACCCAGTGCTCTGTACATCTTTTGATGTGTTGTGAACCTCTAACATGGCATTTAAGTATATAACTATTTATTTTCGAGCTCTTTTTTTATATAAAAAAGTTATAAGTTTCTATATATTTATTTATATTAGTAAAATCATGTTGTGTTCATAAGTTTTGGTACAACTCAGTAAGTTTAAGAGATAATTGTATTTTTTCTGCTTCACAATACGGATATATGTATATTAAATATATTGTGGAAACAAAAAGTGAAATATATTAATTAGAATTTGTTATATGAACTTTTGTATGAATGTCAATTTTTACTAAATTTTAAGTAAAAAATTGAAAAAAAAAGTTCATTCAAATAATTTGTGAATTTACAATTTTTGAATTTACAAGATCATTGTAACTCAAAACACAAGTGTTTCACAAAATTATTATTATTATTACTTTTTGAAAAAAAGTTCTCCGAAGGTGGGCACATACCTTAAATGTGTCGATTGAAAAAAAAAACCGATTCGATTTAAATCTTGAGAACGGGATTTAGGCAGAGAAAGGAAACGTGATAAAAGCCCAATGAAACTTAGAAAATCCTAATCGCACGTATTCAAAGTTGATGCATCCAATCAGCTAAATCATACGTATCAAAAGAGAAAGTTCAAAGGCAAAATATTAGTACTTTCATATAGAGTGGACCACAGTCCCAGACACATTTTAAAACGTAATATAAAATAACTAAATGGCTTACGACTGTATGGTTTGGATAAAATCAGTGACAGTATACATACTTCTTTTTTTAGGGGGTAGAGTTATATTTTTAAGAAAACACGAAGGCATGCGTTAAACATTAAAAATTTATGGACTTTTTTTCAGTCTTTCGGTCTGTGGAAGGATTCTGAATCCTCCTTCCTTTGTGCACGCCACTGACTAAACAACAACAATCAAATAATTCTTCGAGTATCAGCCTGGGCAGGCGTTTGACTCTTGTTTAATTTTAAAACATTTAGAAGGAAAAAACAAACAGATTACATTGTGCCGAAGCATGAGCAGAACACAGCAGAAGGCAGAAAAGGACGTTTTAAATTTTATTTGTTTTTTTTTCTGCCTAAAATAAAAGTATTTTGTGAGAGGTTTTTTTTTTTTTTTTTTTTTTTTTTTTTTTTTTTTTTTTTTTTTTTGTGATTTATAGATAAATGGATTTTTGCAAAAGGGAAATTTTAAAAAAATTGAGGTTAAAATTTAACAATATAAAATATAATGACAAAAAATGGTCTTGTGATTAAGTGAAAATAAGGAATTTAGCACTTCGCCAACATCTTTCCTTAAGGAAGAGGAGAGGAGAGAAAGGAGGAAAACATTTTTTCTGAACGTCACTGCAGTGGCGAGCACCCCAGCAGCGGTCAAGATTATAGATGTTGCAAGGAAAAGCAGTATAGATGAGATGAAACTGGCCGAATGGGCGATCAAAAATGAACGAACGCATGATAGATTTGAAGTAGGGATAAGTTGAATTACTATTGGTTGGCACCGAGCCTGCGCAGAACTATTATTGGTTGAAAGGGATGCTTGGGAAGGAAGAAGGATTTGGAAAATCGAAATGGGAAGGGAAATTGTTTGACTTTTGAAAAATTTAAAATTTTAAGGGGGATATAAATTAATGCTTCCCTCGTTGAAAATTTTTGGTTTTGTGCAAATTCAAAAATTGTTTCGAATTTCACCCTTAGATGGTGGTGCTTGACCTAGAAATTTATTGATATAATATAGTATATTTGTTGATATTGGGGCTTCACGTGGTGAAGATATCATGTGATCGTGACGTCACGTGAATTTAGCCCAACTAGAAGCAACACGAGGGTTATTGGCGACTGACCTCATACATCACTACAGCGAAAGTAAAGTTTCGTGTCCGGTATGAAAACCCTCTATATCTAGAAATAACTCTTTCGCCTGCTATTGGAATTTTTTTAGAAACGCACGCATATATATATATATATATATATAATTTTCTATTAATAGAACTCTAATATTTAATTAGATGTATTATATTGGAATGAAAATGTTTAAATAAAAATAAAAAATTAAAAAAAAAAAACACGCAAAAATATCAAAATTGCTATAAAAATATATGTTTTGAATGCTCATTGTGAATGGATTGTTTGATACATTTCTTTTAATTAAGGACTGAACTGTTATAATAACATTAAATTATACCAGTAATTATTATTAAAATAACATAAATTGTTCTACGAATATTAATCAAATGTGATTAAATAAGTGATATTTCAATCCGGAAGTATTTTTTGAGAGCATATTTTGGGCTTGTTCTTAAGAAATCAAATCGTTTTGACATGGATTCAATGACAGGCATTAATTTCCATCAAAGTAAGAATGCTGCTAGGTTGTTTTATTATTTATTCCGTAAAATCAACCGTTTTTACTAAAAAAAAGAACTCTTAACATATAGAAGCAACATTTAAAAAAAGTTACAAATTATTCTCCAGTATAATTTTGTTCGCGGATTTGTAAATAATTTTCTTTAAATTTATTAATAATCGTAAGCGTGAATTAAATTTTTAGAAAAATCAAGTTTCTATTTTTAATTCAAATCCTTAGTTTTTTCCCCTTTGTTAATGCATAAACTACAAAAATAATACTTCGCATAAAAATTGCTGAGAAACCTATTAATCGATACATATTTGCAGATTTATATTTTATATTGAACTGAAGAATATTTTTCATTCATAAGAATTGATTATAGGCCTACCACCCTATATTTTATTCCAATAATCAAATTAAGCGAGTCTGGGATAAACTGTGCTCTAGGTATTTGAGTCAACAATTACAGCGCAATTTTTATGCTTATTCCCGCACAAAAAGAGGTGAAGAAAAACTAATCCAGATTCAAAATGTAGAGCAATTCAGAATGATTCATACGATTTTAAAATTCCTAATTTAAAAAATAAACGACAGAGAATAAGTAATACATGAATACAAAGGAAAAATGTGGAAGTTTCATATTGAGAACAATAGAGGTCTTCGTGTGTTCTTCGAGAAGCTTGTGGCAACTGGCAATCACCACCAGCCTACTGCAACTCTACCACTATGAGGACGTGACGGCTATTACGTCAAGGCAAACCAGTGTAATTTAGTGAAGTTGAAGTGAACTAGTCCTTCTGCTGCCGCTGTTTAAGGTAGCACAGGAAAGCATACGGTGAAATGAGAGAGGAACCGCATTCTGGTTTCACGATTCTCTCTTCTGTTTGTCCTTCATTTAAGTTCTTTTAAATGCTTTTTAAAAATCATCATTACTGTTGGCATGAGTGTGTCCAACCTTTCTTGTGTGATATTTCTTACCTTCTGGTCTGGAGTCAGACATAGAATGCAACATTTATTTCGCAACAAATTATTTCACTAAAGCTGTTTTAGAAGATTCTACGAAGCTACCTCGCAGCTGGATCGGTCGCAGTGGATCAAACGACTCGATGTTACACGGTTTCACCCTACGTCACCTGATATGGTGGCCCCATGCAATTTCTTCATTTGGGGATTTGTAAAAGATAAAAGTCTCTGATCCATTATTTTTCACAAATATATTTGAAAAAACAACGGATTTCTGTTGATGTACAGTCCATTACCACTGACACTTTACAGCTCGTTTAGCAGGAATTTACATATAGAATTGACATTATACGTGTAACTAAAGGAAGTTATATCGAACACTTGTAAACAATTTTTTTTATATTTTCCTTTTGCATTTATGTATTACTAATCATTCTGTGTCGTTTATTTATGAAAATATGGCGTTTTGTAATCGGATGATTCATTTTGAATGATCCTGCATATCTGAGATTATTCCTTCTATGTAACAGCATTTTAGAAGTTTGGAAGATAAATGCAAGACTCTTCTGGAAATATGTATCTTCATAATCGTGAAAACTACTTAGAGATAAAGTTCCAAGTTTTTTTTCCCTTTAATTAAAAATTTCAAACAATAGTTCTAACCTTGAAAAGTGATAGAGATACTGACATTAAAGCGTTTTCTATTTTACGCCTTTGAAATTCATGAATTCTATTGGCTTATCAGAAAATATACTGATTTTATGGAGATAAAAATTTTAATATTAATTTATAATCAAGACGTTTCTTTGAAATTTAGTTGTCTAGTAATGATAAAGGTAAACAACAGACTTTAACGAATAAAATTTAAATTTAACGAAAATTAAAATAACTTAGTAATTAATTTTTAAGCGTTTACGTAAATAAAAATTAAAATATTCAGACATCAGTTTGTTTAATTAAGCAATTCTTAGTAAATGGTCTATTAGTTCACCATTTATTTTTCATTTCTTTTAAAATTGTTACAAGTGCTTCGTAAGAGTATTGGTATTTATTATAGTTATGCCTCAGAAAATTGCGTCACTTTATATCTCGACATATCTAGCATAGTTTTTCTGCAATAGAAAAAAAAGTCTGAAGTGAATTTGCTCGAAAAAGTGTCTTTACTTTACTAACCAAAATAAGAATTATTATTTAATTATCAACATATCAAAGGTTTTACAGAAAACAGCGAAAACATTAATGCAAATAATGATTTACATTTTTGTAGTCATTCTCCTAATTATAATATCTTTTATATTCAACGATTTCCTTAAACGCACCTCTGTATTTAATATAAGTTAAAATGTACACTGGAATTTTTCCTTGAATGAATAAAATAAAAAAAAAATTACAAACCTTTCGAACAAAATGATGTCCTGGAAAAATAGGGATGTATTTACATGAAATTCTTGTTCTATCTCAACGCAGCTCTCTTACTGATTCTACTACCCCAGAAAGAAACTTATATTTATATCCCACTTTCACCCTCGACACCCCTCTTCAATAAGCATCCGGAGAGCAATCAGTATGACAGGTAGCTCGAGGCTATGAGCATTCTCAACTGCGATGAGTCTCGAACCAGATGATGGATAGTCATTTCATTCGGATAAAGCTTTCTGTCAGTCCCCTCACGTTTTCATATGTACTAAAATATATAAATTTTGCACGTGATGTCAAGGCCAAAGTTCAACTCCGATCTTCTGTTGTCAGTCGGTTGCACTTGGAGCCTTTTTGACAGTTTTTTAGTCGATGAAAAAAACTTGGCGCCAAGAACGAAAATACTTAAAATTGAGGATGTATCTTTGCTAATTTAATGGTAATATTAAAACAAAAATTTAATAAAAAGGAGAAAATTAATAGAAAGAAAAAAAAAAAGAAAAAAAGATCGAATGAACAAAAATAAGTTTTTTTCTTGGTCGGCTTCTCAATGGAAGCCGTTTCTTAATTGCGCAACACAATATATGATTCAGGAAAGTACCATCGTTGCCATTCCGTCTATAGCAATGCCATAGCAAATTAGGCAAAATTTCAAAAGCGTTTTGTTTTCAAAAGAAGTAGAAGAAGAAGAAGGAACTGCAATTAAATCTTTGAAAGACATTGAAATGCTTTCGTATTTGATAATTGCTTTGCTTTTTAACTGTGAAAAAATCTTTTTTCTTGACATTTCATTCGGTTTAAGACTGAAATACCTTCCTTACAAAATTTTAACATTTTCAGCAACACGTGAAAATAATTCCATTTCTAAAACTTTTTATGTCCTCCATCTTGTATAAACAATATTTTAAAATTAATTTTCCTATCATTCTCGAACATACATCTATTAAAAAAAATTTAAAAAAAATTCATATGGGATTATGGGTCTCCAATATGACTAGTATCCGTAGCGAATTAACATTCTTTCAAAACATATTTCTTCAAAAGTAACTTCGATCGATAAAGTTAACTGAGAATGAAATGGAGAATAGTTCTGAGAGACTTCGCGTGGTTACAGTTACCACATAAAAATTACTTGTATAATGAAATATTTGATTCCTCTTAAGCCCAAATTTATAAAAGGGTCTTTTCTGTGAATTAAAGTAGCAACTGTACAATTTTTCTAATGTAATTTTTGTAAGATTTTAGATGAAAATCCTTATACAATATTTTTCTAATTTTAATCTTACATATTCAGAAACATATATATAAATAAATCTATTTCATTAAAATTTGTACTTCTGCCCAACAGTATTTATTTCAGTACATTGAATCTGAGAATATATTTTCTTTAAGAAAGTTAAGTTATTTATGGCTGTTGTAATCATATCTGCAAGTGCATCATTTCGTAGAATATTCATGCCTAGCATTGTCAAATACTAAGTTCTCTATCAACTGATGGAGGGGGGGGATAAGAAATTAAAAAAAATTATAAATTAACAAATTAAAATCTTCTAAATCTTTTTTTTGCGTCACTTAATACTAACATGTTTAGTTTAGACATGTGGATTGTTGGATTTTCTAGGTTCATGCGAAATTTTAATATTTTAAAATGTTTCATTTTATAATGCTTATCCTCTTATTACTCCTTTCTTTTTGTATATATATATTGAAAATTTATGAAAGAATAATTTAAAATACTTAAAAAGACAAAAATCCAGAAAGAAATGTAAAAATGAAAGAATAAAAAATAAATGAAAATATGGAACCCAGCAAGTCAAAAAGCAATTACGGGCTGAGGACCGATTAAGCGGGGTTAAACTAGTACCAACCTTCTCCCTTTGCGACTTGGTAGGCTGAATTGGGAAATCCAAAGTACCAAAGAGTTCAATGATTAAAAGATGCAAAAAAGTTCAGCGATAAAATCTACAAAATTGAAATCTATAATTCTAAAAATTATCAACAAATCAAAATATAAAAACTACTTACAAAAATTCAAAGAAATGATGATTCAAATATATGAGTATATATATATCAAATATATCAGTAATATCAGATATATATCAAATATATGAGTAATATCAAATATATATCAAATACATGAGTATATATCAAATATATGAGTAAAGAATATTTCGTCATATAGACAGAATATTCTTTAAGCTTCAAGATGGATATCAGATACTCGAAATGAAAAAAATAACACTTCATCACCATATAAATTTAAAAAAGATTTAAATCATTGTTTGGTTGGTAATAAAGTATAAAAGGATGCAAATTATTGGTTGGTAATAAGTTGTATGGTAAAGGAGTATAACGGTCCAGAGAGTGAGTAAAAATGTAAGCTGTGTAAATGCAAATAAATAAATTCTTCACGGCTAGACCACTAACAAACCGACTTTGTGGACCTAGTGTTGTGTGGTGGATTTGAAAATGGATCACGATTCGCAAAGATGTTTAATATATTTGTGATGAATATAAGTATTTAAGAAATTTATTGGATAATCGTGATCTAAACAGTTGCTGAAGAATTTTTTAATGTTATTAAACTTATCTACTTTATGTGTGGTTAATTTGTTATTACGTAATAAAAAGTTTAATAAAATATTTCTATAAATAGATCTGTGTAGATTACTGTTCCCAAAAGGAATTTTAACTACACGGAAATCGAATCTTTCTCTTTTATCATAAATATTACTACTTAATCTATTGTCAACAATTTGCAAATCAAGATCCAGAAATTCTACTGTATTAGAATTAAGATTAGTTTTTAATAATTTGAGATAATTAGGGTAAAACGAAACATTTGGTTTAAATTCGTCAGTTTTACCTAAAATAATTAAATCATCATGTAACGATAAAGAAAGTAAGAATCATTATCAATCTGTTGTAATTCATAAAAATGTAAATAAAAATTGGCCAGACAATTCCTTGAGGGAGACCCTGAATTTGCTTGTAGAGATTTTGACCGAAAACTATAAAATTCTCTTGTAATACAAGTTTAATAAGAGTATTGAATTTTTCACTTTTTATTGTTTGATTAAAATGATATTTATCGCATAAAATTGCAAGAACTTTAATTAAATCTTGAATATCTATTGAGTTAAAAAGGTTTTCAAAATCATACCCATGTACAGAGAATACCTCTCGTTCCTTCATGATCTTAACAATTTCAAAACTATTTTTAATGATAGCAGTTTTTTCAATATTATCAATAGATTTTTGAAGAATGGACTGTAAAAGTTTGCCAGATTTAGTGATATAGGTGTTATATCCATTCGTAATACTTCGAAACTGGACAGGATTTTTGTGAAGTTTTGGCGTTAAGAAAATATTTGGAAATTTAATGTTTGTAAGATGTAAACCCAACTTCTTATTGAATGCCAAAAGAAGATTATTTATTTCTTTTTTACTATATTTGGATAACTGGAAACTACTAATATTCATTACATGTTCACTCAATAATTTATGATAGTAAAATTTGCAAATAATTGCATAATTTGCAGGAACCTTATCTACATAAACGATAACAAAATCCTTCTGCAAATCATCTATACCGAATTTTAGATCTTTAATTGTAATTTCCCTTTCCAACTTAAAATTCAAATACAGAATTTTCTTCAAAACACACGACCAAAATTCGTCAAATGCCTCAATTGGCAAACCTTATTTAATTGCAACCTTAAGAATAAATTGTCATAATCATTAGTAATTTGTTTCCTTACGACTAGATTACTATTATTAGTAATCATGAGCCTGAATCCAGTACCTTTATTCATGAATTCTCACAATAAATCGCTACTAACGATGTTCATGTTTCCCGTAACAACATGTTGATGGAATGAATCAACATATTGTTTGTAATCCTTGCATTTACACACTTGTGGCGTTTGTGATTCTGAAATATTGTTGTAATTAAAAATAAATCTACCAAGTTTTTTATTGTACTTAAAAGCTCTTTTTATCCTAATATTTTTAATCGGAAATAGAGCTATGTGTTTTTGAAACACATCAGAAAAATTAATTTTATTAAATGATTTTTTCATAAAGAGAAAGGTGCAATATTCTGTAATATATTTTTCATCAATATTCAAATCAATTTTCATTTTATGGCAAAGATATCTATACATATCCCCAATGATATGAAATCCCTGAGTATTTAGAATAAGTATATATATATATACTCATATGTATATATAATTAAAATAATATTTCAGTAATATAAAATAATGGAAATAAACAATTATAATTAGTATAAAGGCAGAAATGAAAACGTAAGGAACAATTTTAAAGATTACACAGAAATC
>BMAW01057957.1:0-10863 GCA_019974015.1 Nephila pilipes | reverse complement strand
TTAATTGTTTCATTTCCTCTCTTCTATATCTCCTTACCCCTGATTTCGGTGTTTATGTATTACGTTAAGTAGCCTAAAGTTTTCCCCTACTTATGTGTTGTGTGAGTAAAAATATTTATATTTAAGTCATATGTCCGTTTCGTAATTGCTTTCGGGTTTGTGATAAAGCTATTTTAACGTGATGCGTTGCATTCATATTGAAGAATAAATTAGGATCGTAAAACAATAATATTTTCATTATCTATACTATGATATATATGCTCTATATCTTAAGGAAACGGTATATCATTAAGACCTTATTCAGCACTTAAGATGCGATATGAGAAGGCAAAAACAACGTTAAACAAGGTTATTTTAACCCATGGTAAATAGATAAAGGGAATTGATTGATTTATTGTTTATTAACCATGCACAGAAGCGACACAGGACTATTGGTGACGGACCTCATAATGTTGAACCTCGGTCAAGTAACGAGGACGACAACTGAGCTGACACCTTCCTCTTCGAACTTCCACAACAATAACTTTACGTAGCGTGCCCAAAGCGAATAAAGCTACCATACTTCCATTTGACATAATTTACATTATATAAACACGTGCACATTCGCATGTTTAACATATTACATTTATAAGTATCGTGTATAATATACACATGGTTAAAAGTATCACTTAATTACTACATATATTGTGACTGTCTTTCTTCATTATTTCACCCTACAGTCATCTTAAAGTCTAATTAAATAGTCAATAAGAACTTTCAATGAAGATACCCTAACGAAAGAAAACACAGTTTATTAGCTATAAATATACAGTATGCAAGATCGCTCTCTCTCTCTCTCTCGTGAATATCTCCTAACTCATTTAATCATAGTTTATGTCCAAATAATTGTCTGAGCTTACCAACTCCCTCACCCCGATTGCGACATTTCTCGATTATAGCAGATTCGACTCCTATTATTCTGAACAAGAATCACTTCAAACTACTTTAAACGCAACCTATTATACACGATAATTCACACCAATCTGCAACATCTATCAGTTTGTCGTTATTCTCTATCTAGTTTTTCTTTTCTTTCAATTCTTTTTCGTATGTGTATCAATATCCTTAATTCACTTCAGTGCACTTCTTCCTATTCATTTAATTTACCTAATAAAGTTTCATTTTCGACGGCAAGAAGTCGTAATTTTATGTAATTCAAATTACCGAAAAGTCCCCGGGGTTAATCGTGAATAGCCCAACGTCACATTTTATGCAACATTTATCTTCTCGGTTTAGTTTTTTTTTTTTTATATGAGTAGACACATAATGAATTAGTTTAAAATAAAACACGTAAAAACACTGTAAATGGCAAGAAAATACTATGCGAAATTTAGCAATACAAAATGATCACGTGATATCGAATCAGCGTTCATAGAGGAAGCGTTACACACGATCTTACTATAGAAGACATATGATTAGACTGTTAAAAAGTATGCAAATAGTTATAGCCTCATGTAATAAGTTGCTGACTTGTGACTAATTAAGTTTCATTTAATTCCTCGTGGTTTCAGAGTTAGTACACATGACTTCATGTTGGGTATTTTAGAATTCAATATCATGAAACTTTCGTAAAAAAAAAAAAAAAAAAAAAAAAATTGAGTCTATAAGAAACAAACTGTGCCTTGATTCGATCTTTATAAAAATCCCTAACTGACATTAACTTAAATTATCCAGGGCTATAAACACATCTCAGACTCTATCGAGGATAAAAATAAATTTTATTTATACATCATTTCTGAAATGACATATTGGACTTATAAGTGGGGAAAAAATATTATCGGCAATTTTTTTTGAAATATTTACTTCTTAAGTCATTTTTAGGTATTACATAGTTTCATAAGCGCATAGGTGTCTATTTTTTTTCTTTTTTTTGGCAGAGTTTTTTCAATAAAGAAAAGTACCTACCACATATTTTTTCCGTAAAAGTAACAAAAAGTGACTTTACGAGTGTTGAAAAACTAACATAACACTTAATTAGTGTGTCAAGTAGGCACGTACAGAAAACTAAGTACTCTCCTGCGTTCCATGAAATAGCACGTATTCTAATAATGGAGCGAGAAGGGTAATTAATAGTTAAATATATCACTAAATGTCATTTTTCATTTTGAATTATATTTATCATTAATCACTATTTGAAAATAAATTGCATGGAAAACAAGGAAATAGGACATTTTCCAGAGGAAACTGGATGAAATCAATGAGAAATGTTATTTAACATAATATGTAAATTATTCTAATTAAGTAAATGTGTTTTATGAGATTTTCTGTTTGGAATTTGTCAACTAAAAATATAACAACGCTTTTGAATTTTATTTTGTTGTACTATATTAATACAAATTATGATGCATTAAAATATGTTTCAAAGAATTAAAAAAAAAACGAATTCTCACATATAACAATAAATTATATAGTTCAAAGAAAAATACCTACATAAATTGGAATAATACTGTCAGAAATTTTTTTGATAATCAACGTATTTATAATTATTCCGATATCTTGTTTCAAAATTTACGCAAATGTACAACATTTTTTTTTTTTTTTATCATTATTGCCAAAGAAATTTAAAACCGTAATCGGTTACATTAAAAACTATCAGCTTATACGAAAGTGATTGCTTTAACAAAATAAAGTTGTTGTTAGTGTTTTCTACTTAACTGCGTTATGCCAGAACCTATTTATTGTAATCATCATAATCGTTGAAACAAAAATCATGGTAAAACAGTTAATAAGAGGAACCGTAAAAATAAGAGAAAAAAAACTTTATTCACAGCAATTTAAAAAAAAAAAACCTATTAATTTATTTGAAAAGTTTATTTTAATATCAAGTATAGCTAATAGTGAAAGTGGAAAACAAATAAATTATAGTTTTCGATCCCTTTCTCTATAGGAGTTTTTAATGATTATCAATAACAATTTTTTTCAAAACCGTTAACCTATGAATTTATGGTTTTCGAAAATTTCCTTTCGCTGGTTCGCATTTTAACATTATCTATAACCATTACCTGATATTTCTCAATTTGTACATGAGGAAGTCAATTTTTAAACATAAAAGAGCCCAAGTTCTACAAGTGGAAAACTCTAATCAAACATATTTACACTACTTTTACACATGCGGCTGATTTATTTATTGTTTATTAACACCACATTTAGAAACAACATAGGACTGTCGGCGAGGGATCACGTAATTTTGAACCCCAGTCTAGTGAAAAAGACGCAATTGCTTTGGTTCCTCCTATTCCAAACTTCTACACCACTCCAAAGAGAGAACTTGAAGCCTGGACAGATTTACCGAGTATCAGCGAGCAACACGACTGTTCTTTAGAGGAAACGGGATTCGAACTCCGAACTCAGCGGAAATATTACTTGCCACGGGTTCTTGACCATGACCTCTAGCTGGCTCGGCCACAATTCTTATACAGAAATAAAATATTATTACTATATAAATATGCATGTGTTAGAGTTATTTATAAATGTGTGTGTGCGTGCGTGTGAGTGCATGTGTGTGTGTAATTTTCACACAAATGTATTTGTGTGTGTAATATACGAATACGTATGTATCAGTGAGACTCAAATATATTTAAATATTATTTTTATGCAAATATACTTATATTAATTTTATATAAATGTACTTGTCTTAAAGATACAAAAATATACGCTATATTTATAATAATTTCATTTAATATAATTACAATTTTCACATTAAATAATTTCAGATGTATTTTTGTTAACTATACGTTCAGTAGAGTAGATGTATATATTTTCAATAAATATACGTGCACAGATTTATTCCTTGTTTTCTATGTATAATTGTTCTGACCCGCCTGAAGTGAACTAGCATAGAAAAATAGAAAGCTGATTTACGATTTGTCCGTCGGAACGGAACTGAGCCAAAAGCCAAAGAAACCCTGCATACTTATCTTATATATACTTATAAATATTATACACAGATACATATACATATTATAATTCCACTCATATATACATACATTAATGTACCTATACATTTCTGAGCCATTACTTATCGATTGAAATTGGGATCTAAGACGATCCAATTCCTGAAATCAAGCTTTGATTATTGTTTAGATAATCCTCTTGAGAGTCTTTGTACAACAGTTTAGTATTTAATAAATTCGGAAGGAGTTTAATTTTTACGTTTTTCAACGTTATTCTCATGTACAGTTCACTGCTCAAACGGAAAATTTAATTAAAAATTAGAATTACTAATGATATTTTGAAAAAAAAAAATATGATAGAAATTACTATTACGGAGATGCTGTTTATCTAAAATGAATACAAGGTATGGCAATTAAATAACAGGCCTGATTTGGAAAATATGCTTTATTAAAAAGTTAAAAAAAATAGCTGTTAATCCCACAAAACATACTCTCTCCTTTTCTACACATACACTGCTGCATACCTGTTTTCAATTTACAAAGCTGTGCTACAAGTCAAGTATCTTCAGTAAATCTGTCTCTTTTGTCTTGACCACTTCTTCAGACGGAAAACGTGTTCCCTTTAATGCTTCTTTCACTTTAAGTAGTAAGCAGAAGTCACATGAAGCGAGATCAGTTCTGCATTAGAGCACAGCTATGCATTCGTCCGCTAAAGCTCTGGTTTCCTAGAAAATCGGTGATGTTATGTAGCGGCTATAATATTACGGTGAATGACACCACCAAAACGTTGTCTGTGCAAACCAATGACGTGGTTTTCTCGCATTCTAACCTCTTTTGGAAACCACGGTATCTGGTTTACCAGGATGAAGTTTCAGTAATGTCTTCCTCCGTAATACTGCGGCTGCCAGATAATAGCTCCGCTTTCTTAGGAAACCATTGCTTAAGAGCTCTTTCGCGAAGAGTGCATTATATGTTGGCAAGGTGCTCATTTGTGTGGTTTTTAGGTACCATTTTTGTGCGCATACTTTCGTAATTTTCAAATCCTCTTGCGAAATCTTCTTACTGCAACGTTCATCATATCTGTCACCATCAAAATATCCAAACGTCGCTCTTTTAGCACAATTTTAATAATGTTTTGGAAGTTTTCATCATTCCTTGATATCATGTCGACCAAAACGTTCATCACTTTCAACCTCCTCCTAGCCTTAGAAAAATTATTAGTGCTTTACAAAAATTCGAGTTGTGACATAATAATTATCGCCAAACACCTCCTTCAGCAATTGTAAGCATTCATTCGGAGGTTCTTAAAGAATTTTACATTAATAAATTGCTTGATTTTTAAGTTTGTCTTGATCATACAATTCCGGCTCAAGAATGTCATACTCAAGGAGGGATTGATAGCGAATCAAACTAGATAGATAGATGGAATAATCTGCATCGGAAGCATCAAGGTTATCTACATTCCACACCCACCCCTTGTCAACAAGTATAACGGTCATAGTATCTTCAGTATCATTATTTAACTGCCACACCTTTTATTCCTGTTAAAAAATTCCACCCACAAGAAATTATCGATGAGAATGTAATTGCTTTCAGAAGTTCACCATAGATATCTCAACCCATAAAAAGTTACCATTATGAGATGAAATTGCTTATAAATTATTATTTAAAACGACGTCCTCACCTTTCCAGAAATTATCATTACCAGGAATTAAATTACCATTTCCTATAAGAAATTTTATTATATAATACATCATTTAGAAAAATATTCCATGCGTACTTTATATCTTAAAATAACGCTCCTTCGGCAGCTTTTAAAACAATTTATATCTCGTATCATGTGAAATGATTTTGAAATTGCAGTACCTCCTGATTGAATGAATACACAATAAATTATCTCAGTGAGTATTCCAAGAGAATATATAAAGACAGCTCATAAGCCATTAATTGTTAATTATGACTAGAAATAAACTTGAATCCGGGCTCTCTTTTGAGGGCTCATTAAAATTTTAAACCCGTTTCCTCGAAACCTTGATGTCCGTTTAATACTTAATTATGAAGGAAGATTGGCTGTTAATTCAAATATTATAATTAGAACAGGTTATTTAATAGGTACTGCAATGTTAACTTGTTACGTTGATATACAAGTAGATATGTCAAACCTTTGGTGGTCGTATTTATTAAATGGAATTTGCTCAAATCCATTCTATGTGTGTCTGTGTGATTATGTTCCATAATAAGGCTTAGCGGAAACAGAGTTGGTTTGAATGAAAAGGCACAGGAGTATTTATTTGATGACATCAAGGACATTGGTTTGGGAGTCAGAACCAGAAAGTATGATCTTATGAAATTAGGAATTATTGCTTCACGTTGAAAATAAGTAAATCTCTTTTTAACAATTGATGTCATCTCTAATCTTACGTATTCATATTTATTTACAATTATGAATACAATTTCATTGCAAATTATGATTTGTGAGTAATTAATTTCACCCTGAATACTTTAACAAGCTCTTAAGTAATGCGCCGTGGAGCAATGAAGAGCGAAATCGTTTATTATGGAAGGGAAATAAATTGTTTACTGAAACAATAGAATATATTACTTTACATTTAAAAGGAGAAATTGTGATGAAAAATAAGTGCATGTACAGAAATGGAAATGTATAAATAAATGTATATTGTCATAGCAGTGCCAAGAATCTGCGATGGTTAATGAATATTTTCCCTGCAGTAATTTTCCTAAATCGTATAATTTTAAGCGTTTCAAATATGTAAATAAATCTGAGAAAAACAGCATAATTCTAAATGAAAGTTTGTTACGTTCTCTCGCAGCTTACTTTTTAGAAACTTCTTTAGAGAAAAATCAAGGGATCTTTGATGAAATTGAGATATTAAAATAAAATCATTTTACTAGTTGTAAGTTATTAAAGACATTTAAATGCTACCCTTTTCTCCAATTAATTCTAATTTCATTTTTCAATTACTCTCCAATATAATAATAATAATAATAGTATATCTTCACTAATCAATTAACAAAGCAATGTTTAAAAAAATTCCGTAATAATAATAGCAACTGAAATGTTTTTAGGTTATATATTTACCAGGTTTTTAAAAAATAAATTGTGATTTGTAAAAATAAGTTTTAAACGAAAATTTTTTGAATAAAAAGGTTACAAATTCAATGAGATGTACTATTATGCGCAGCATCTACTATTGCCAATGATACATTCCTGAAGCATTAGTAGAATTCTTCGGTTCGAGCCTACGTTATGAAACAGTAGACTTAACATTTTAAGCATTCATATTTTGTTCATATGATGTGCGAATATAGTAGAGTTGAACCAGATATTACATTATTTTAAATACTACACTATATTCAATACACTGGTGGATAATTGCTAAGGACGGATCACATAATGAACTGCTGCAAAAATTTGAGTAGGGGAGGAGGTCCAGCTTCATAAGCATTGTTACCACAATGCTTGGACATTAGAACAAATATCATTTAATGCTCTGAAAAATACAGAAGGTTGTGAAACTTTGTAATGGAAAAAAGTTCTCATTTGTTGTTGTGCAAGAAACAATGAAAAAAAATGCATATAAATGATAGTTGAAACCTTTGCGAAATGTGTCAGTACGGGATGTATCCACCATGGAGTGCGATGCAACATTCCACACGCTATGCTATGCTTTTCACTATATAATTTAGTAGTCGTCGTAGCAGTTTATACCACTTCTCTATCATAGCATGGATGAGGGTATTCTGGTTTTTCTTGGAGGATATTTTCGACAAGCAAGTCACATATCCAAAATGTCCTAAGCAATGAGGTTTAGGTATGGAGACAATGCTGGAATACCAAATGTTGAACACCCTTTCTCTTTAGACATACCTGAACAGCGATTTATCGAAGGGCATGGTGTGTTATTGTTTATGAAAACTGAATTTATCATCGATAACATCACAGAAAAGGCGAATCTGAGGCATTAGTATTTCCTCAATGTCGCATTGGCCGTTCATATTCCCAGATGCAACAACGTGAAGGGAGTGTGCAGCCATTGATACTGATAGCGCTGCATACCACGACTTATGATGTACCGCTCTCTTTCCAGATCAGTTTGTATCTGCAATCTCATTGTAGTCTGAATCTGCTCTTACCTGAAAATGGTTTGAATGCCCAATCATTGTCTGTCCTATTTCGATGGTCACGACACCATTGCAATCGAAATCTACTTTGCAATCTGGACAGTGACACATTCAATAGGTTTACGGGCGTATTCTACAAACGTCTCGCTTCAATTTTTCGGGAGATCTTCTGTCCTGTGCCAAAAAATACACATTTGCCATCTGTGGAGCTATAGTGCGCCGGCAATGTAGTGACAACATGGTAATGAATTATGGCTTCTGCTGACATTGCACTTCTACCACGATCTATCTCGCGCCGCTTGCTATGCATCCCAGTTATTTTAAACACTTTCCACGTCCATGAAACAACGCTGTGATGTTGCACTCTCTGGTAACATCTATTATTTTTTGCCGTCTTCAATCTTTCCAATAATACGGTCAAATGGTTAATCATATAAGTGATGTCGGGAAGACATAACAAACATTTCAAGTTTGTCAGTTAATTCTCTTCCTACAAATTCCCACTTGGAACAATGGCTGTCCACTGGTGTGAAATCTTTTAAATCTCTTATCAGTGCTAACATGTGAAGAAAAATCATAGAAAAGAAAATTTGTATACGCACACACACTCCCCCACCTATTACATATCATATATTATAAAATTCCATACTTTGTTTCCTTTCAGAGTGTGGTTGCCGTGGATGATAATGTCATTCGTCCTTAATCATTTCTATAACAATTGTATATAATTGCATTGTTATAATGATAGCATAAATATACCATTCATACAAATATATTTTTCTTTCCCTTAAGGTAATAAATACATATGATTTTCAGATAAAATGGCATATTAAAACTTTTAAAATATCTCAGATCATGTATTAATGGATTTAGTAAAATACTTATAATATATGTCAAAAAAGTTTCATGTAAAATCATAAATCCATTTAATTACATTAAAAAATTTATTTTGATAGTAATTCATATAAACCCGAAATTGTACACAAAAAGCATACAAATACAAAAAAAAAAAAAAAAATTGCCAGAGGAAACAAGGAAAGTTGAAAAGGCACCAGTGTTAGGAATGGAAAATGGGAATGTAGTAAATTCGCTTTGTATCTTTGCCCATTGATAGTTCCTCCCCCTTTCTAAGAAGTCTGAGTAAACGTCCTCGCATCCCAAAAAATTGTCGCCATAATTTCTTGGCTGATGAAATTGTTTTCGCCTTCTTTAAAGCCTATGAACCGGAAGAAACCTATTGTTTTGATTATTGCTTGTTTCTGGAGCATAATGATGAATACAGGTATCATTCGCAGCGATAATTAGGCTCAAAATAATGAAGACAAATCAACACGGCATCAATCGAATTTTCATTTAGCAAAAAATGGTTGTCAGATCAAAACATAAGAATTAATGTCAAATATGTTTTGATGCCATTTTGCAGATGTTAGAACGCAATAGCAAGATTAACTTGCCGCAGCAATGTCACCTGTCGTCAAAAACAGTTAGCTGTTGAACCCTCTACGTATAGAGTATATCAAGAAAAACTTTTGAAAAAAATTACTGAAACGCATTGGTTTTGAGAGTACAATAATATTCATAACTATTTTTCCTTCAGAACTTCATCAAAATTATAGCAGTCTTGAAGCACGTGAACGACAATTGGTTCTGTCTTAAAATCCCTCTACATTTTATTGCTGTTATTAATCATTTAACTAAAGTTATTTTAATAGCCAATAAAATTTACACAAGGAGGATTCACAGAAAGTAACTAAATAACTTGTTATAACGTGCAGTATTTTAATTAAAGACAGTATATATATTCATACATTAGTGGAGGCATATAATATTGCTCTTCAATAAATAATATGGATCGAAAAGAAAAATTCATTATCTGGAGAATTCCCAGAGGGTTTATGAGCCCCACAGTGTAAATAAAATATTAACATTGTATAAAAGTGCGACAAGTAAATTTGTTTAGGGAAATAGATAAATGGTTTTATCCATAAAACATACTGTGTTTAAAATAAAATAAAATTATCCGAAGTCATTGCTTGCTTTATGAAATAAATGATTAAAGTACTGATATTTAATTAAAATATTAAAACCATAAGAAGGTAAATTGAACAAGTGTATTTATTTAAGATAGTTCACAATAATGCGTCATTGGAGTTTCAGTAATCATTATTAATGTATTGTATAATCATTATATTGCGTGTATGTACAGCTTATGATACTATACATATAGAATATTATTAGTATAATAAGCTGCAACTTAGTTTTATCATTTAATGAAAAAGTTACGCCTTGATTAAACTTGGGGCATAATTAATTATGCGAGTGAGATTATAAAAAAAGAGATATCCCATTAGGTTCTTATAATGAAAGAGTCAATTAATATTGTTAATAAAAACACTTTGCGTCTTAACATCATTGTCTGATAGTGTAACTGAACATATTTTATTTCAAAGTAAGATATAAATTATCAGTCTAGAAAGTTTTCTTTTTTGTACTGGACAAAAAAAAAACCACCCTATAATTTTTTCTGTTTACATATTTTCATGATGTATAGAAAACAGTACACCGTTTAAAGAGGTAATAAAATCTTTCTCTCTCCTCTCACAAACACATAAGAAAACAAATGAATAATTAATTTGAATAAATGCTGATATAAAGCAAACTTGTATACAGTAAGAACTCGTTTAAATGTACTCTCTCTCTCACGCACGCACGCACGCACACACACATATGTATTGTATGTATGTATATTATTTATATATATATATGTGTGTGTGTATGTATGTATATA
>BMAW01057956.1:0-10428 GCA_019974015.1 Nephila pilipes | reverse complement strand
ACAATATGTTTATTATAGATAAATGTATCAATCACAATATGTTTATTATAGATAAATGTATCAATCACAATATGTTTATTATAGATAAATGTATCAATCACAATATGTTTATTATAGATAAATGAATCATTTTTATACTGTAAAACATAGTTAAGTACGAAAGCTTGCAGCAATGATTGTTGCGAATTTTCGCTAGACAGCCGTTTGGTAAACTGGCGATTTGTGCAATTAATGCTTATATTCTGTACAAAGAAGTATGTTAAAGAAAAACTAGATACATCCCCTAAATCATTTCATATTTATAGAACGGTTGGTTATCGAACTGATTTTCGAATGAAGGGAAAACTACAAGGAAGGGTGGTGGTGGTTAAAGTACGTTTGAAAAGGGAAAGCGACTTGAAGAAACTTAACACATTTTACATTCTGGAAATAAAAAAAAAGACTGTAAAGTATATTCCAAGACACACAAATGGTTAAAGGATGCCAACAAATATCATCATATTGTTGAATATGTCATGGGAATCCTTTATTACGTTTGGGGGATTGTTTAAGAAATTTCATACTGTTATAAGGATTATAAAAATTAATTCATTTGTAAAGGTTATATATAACTTCAATTTTCATTTATCATTTTAACTTTCTTTTGATACAGGCCCCATATATTTTTTTGTTTTATCCTTATGCACGTACTGTTGCGTACGTATTGTTTTAGTATTATGTACTCGAGCGCTAAGGGTTAATTAACATATATAATCTAGAGTTCGAGACACTCATAAGGTGAACTAAGTGACAAATAGTACTATATTTTAATTTATCAATTTTACAATGATTCAGTTTCAGAGGTATATAAAAGAATAAAGAGTTTCAAAAAAAAAAAAAAAAATATAAAAAGATAAAAAACAATTAATTCAGCATAAATGATAAAAAGCACGTTGCAACTAAGAATTGATGAGATAAAATTATACTGTCTAAATTTGACGCATTTGAAATGTAACCCGCTTCCGTTTCTATAACAGTTGCAGATATTTTTACTACAAGCGGAAATGTAGTTATGCAGGAAGTGTTCTCGTATTTATAATATAATTCCTTTCTCTCGCATACATAAAAAATATCATTATATATAAAATTATAAAATGTAGATTGCTTCAGCTCTTAGTATATTTGCATAAAGAATTTCCGGAAATGATCTTTAAATCGCTGGAAGAAGTATAATCAATAGAATAGAAAAAAAAATCATCCAAAATAAGAGAAAATATCTCAATATTACTCTTCAATTCATAACTTTACACAAATTTTATTTCACCTCGCAGTGAAATAAAATTTTCTTTTCATATCAAAATCAAAAATCGTAAATGAAATAATAATCCACCCATAACATATTTGAAAGGGAACATTTTCAGGAGTAGAGAAAAAATTAAAATTATGCTTCCTGGTTATTTATGTACAATATTCCCAACTTTTTTTTTTTTTTATCTCAACAATAAGCGAGAAATTAGTTTATAAATATAAGTAAGACCATTTAAAGTCAAAGAAAAAAATTGTACCGTTAATTTTTCCCAGATTTTATTTAGCACATTTACATTTTTTATTCATGCACTTTTATTATTACTAAACAGGAATAATTAATGATACATCCACATTCTGATTAATATTTAGAAAACTGAAAAAGAAAAGAATCCGAAATTATTTTTCGCACAATTTATATCAACATTTTACAGCTTGAGAAATTATAACAGAAAAAATATTTTGTTAGGAGAATTTAATTATTCTTTTATAATAGTTTTATTACAGGAAGCTCTTTGAAAAATATTTTATTAATATCGCTTTAAAAAATCTCTTGCAAAGAATATGCACTGAATCTATTTTCCTCCGAAGAAAAACATAAAAGAATTTGTTAAGCTTATGTACTATAAGCATTTCATGAAAATGCGTTGATAGTAAAATTTTTAAGCCTCTTAAATAAAAAATACAGGAATGCATTAAAACCTTCGATGATAAAATTAAAACATTATAATTTAAAAGACGTTGGAAATAATTGAAAAATATATTTTTTTATTACGTAAAAAAATATAAGAACTGTATATTTTAAGAACGTTTAGAACAAAGTAAATAAATTATATTAACACTAAGGATTTATCCATAGCAAATTCTTTTGATTACTGAAAGCTTATAATATGTTTCTAAAAATAGAATAAATCCGTTAAAAACAGTTGCACATTTGATGAAAGTGTGATGTGTTGCTACCAAAAAGCTAAGAATTCTGTGTAGTTCTGATAGAATAATTTTTGTACAAAACAGATTATATACAAACTATAATTCCTTTTTCCCCTATAAGAAATGGCTTTTAATCCAGTGAAAGAAATACTTACATAGAACCATATAAAATATTTTTAAAATTACTAGAACCATAACAACAGATTTTAAAATATTTTTAGTTTAAAACGGATAAATTGGTTTTGTTTTAGCTTTCAGGTCACAAAGAACACGTGAATTAAAATTATTAAAAAAATCCCATAAAATTCTAGCTTGCATAAAGTTAATAAAATCATGTTTAAAAGTAAAGCATTTGATTGAATTTTTTAAAAGAATTTGGATTCGTATCTCACTATTTATATTGAAGGTAACCAAAGACGGATAATGACGATAAAAGTTACAAATAAGTAATATAAAAAAAATGTTTCAATCAAACATCAAAACGACAAACTGATTCATAAATTAGACACATAATAAATTGTAGTGATAATATTGGATTAGTGAAATTCTGAACCCCCCCTCCCGAAAAACAAATTACCTGTATTTAAATACAGATAACAGATGGATTTTCTTTTGTATCCTAATTTCCGATATGGACGAGTAATTTAAAATGTATCTTTCAGGTATTTTTTACGAATGTTAGTACAGTTTTCTTTTGTTCAATAAAATACCGATTCAATAAAATCGCAATCGGAAATTCTGATAAACTATTTGGGTAAAAAAAAAATCTAAATATAGGAAAAGAAAGAGAAGTTAAAAAGGATTAAAGTCCTCCATATACTTAAAAATAAAGCTAGGATTAAATTGAGAAAATAATTTGAAATTTAAATTTTAAAATATAAATAAAAACAGCATAATCATGCAGTTTATATCGCTTGTTGTGATCAGCTATATTGTGTTTGATTTTCAAGTAAGTATTACTATTGTTTGCAAAAATATTTTTAAGAACATTTTCGATTTTTATAAAAGAACAAAACTCCCACTAGGAAACACATTTCAGATATCCCCCACCACCAAATTTATTTTTTTTGCGTGATTATATTAGATGCAATTTTTTTTTATGATAAAGGTTTTTAATTTATCATTATGTTCTTAAATTTAAGAAAATTTCATAAATATGATACATATATTTTTATTTTAGCATATAAAATTAAACTGAAATTTGACATGGGAGAAATATTGTGGAACTCAATGAAAAAAGAAATACAAATGATTGATTGAAACAATAACTACTTTTAAATTTGCTTTTCTCGAAACATTAGTGAAGTCTAAGTATATGAAATATAAATAACAATTTTTTTTCCTATCAGAAAAGTATTATAAATTTAAATTACTGATAATCTTTAACAAGATTTAGACAAAAATTACGGTATGTTTTTGAAGTAAATAACTGATTTAGAAAATGGGAAAAAAGTTTCTCGTTTAAAATGGATATCACTTTAAATAATACTTATGTTAATTAAGTTGTGATGAATTCTTCTCGTTAGTGGTAAGAGACATAATTACTTAATAATGAGTAAGAGACATAATTACTTAACAATGATCAAATATAATCTTTAAGCAGTTTATTCAGATATTTGAATAAGAACCAAAATATTTTAAATATAAGGAATTAAATATAAGGAATAATTCGACTCACCTAAATATTACAATAAAGATATCTATTTATCTTTGAAGCTTTAAACAGCAAAATGTTTAATAATTGAATCTGATTCAAGAAGACTTCTAACAACGGAACCAGATTCAGTATTTTCTAACACCTGAAACCTCTATAGCGGTGGCCACTGGTTATGGTCGATGATTTTTTCAAATGACGATGTTTTCGTCAATAAGTGAGTTCAAACCTTGATGATACTAAACACCCGCCTAGTAGCGGGCTGATGCACTTTAAATCTAGTCAAAGTTCCAAGTCCTCCCAATATTATGGCTTGGAAATTTGGAGAGGAACGTGCCAGCTCAATTGTCGTCCTTGTCACTTGACCGAGATTCAAAATTATGAGGTTCATCGCCCGTAGTTCTCATGTTGCTTTTTACTGCGATTTTAATAAACAATCCCTCGCAATCGCTAAAGTATTCCTATGACTTCCTCTAATTTCTCTATATTTTCTGATTCCTTTTCGCTACATTTCTTATTTAGTACGCTTCGTTTGCATTTATCATGGTTCTTTCACATGGTGAGGTTTTCATGCCACACACACAGCACACATATATTTATATAATTCTAAATAAATGCATAAAATTGTTTAGTATTCCAAAAAATATCAGAAATATTTACCTGAATGCAAGAAAGAGTGATAAAAAAAGTCCCAAGAGACAAAATTGCTGTTACAACCTAGTTCTCATGTTTTAACCTGTAGGTCAAAGAAAATTATGAATTTTGTCAAATAAATACATAATTCTCTGAGGGCAAAAAACAAACATTTTCTCTTCCTTAAGACTGTTTTAATTACATTAAATAATAGAAATCTTACTTTTCAAACCATTTTTCAGATAAAAAAATGGTTTAAACATCAATTAATCTATTCTATTCTGATTTCGCTATCTTACAGACTACTGACATTCTATAACAAGATTTAGACAAAATTAATCAATACTTACTTTTTTTCCCGATAGAGAAAAGATATTTATTAAAATTCTATTGTAACTTCTTATTCTTCTTGGGAGTAAATAAAAACTAAGAACAATTTTAGTTTTAAAGTATCAGGTATCAAGTACAATTTGTTCCCATATCAACTCTGAATTTGATCTTCATTTAGTTGGAAGTCTGGAATGAGAGACAAGCTTTTAATTTCTTTCTTCACATGTGAAACAAAGATAAGATATATATATGGCTAACTTACTCATCCTTTCTTCAGCCAGTCAGACAGTTGTGGTTTTTTTGGGCTTTTTTTGTTTTTCATTTCTTCACCCCGCAAACAGATGGTTTTGACGGCTTGTGAACAGCACCGCCCTTCAATAGATGGGAAATATTTATCAAAATTGTCGGCTGCTTGCGTCTGCTGTTAAGATACCTGAAGACGATGGCATACAATCAATATTTCGAAGGGGCTTATTTTGGATGTCAGATTTCGTTTTCTTGCAATTTTCGTTTTCGCAATCAGATTGAATTGAAATAAATGAACTGTGTCAGGAAATGTGATGTGAAAAGCTTTAGGAGCTATTAACAAAATATAAGAAAAACTCTAAAAATGGATAGTCAAAGTTAAAATAGCTGTTTCATATAAAAATAAATACCATCAAGTTGTTCTTCAGTATTAAATGCTGTTCTGATTAAATTAGGTTGCGTTAGAAATTTCAAAATGGACTACTGGCGATGGATTTCAACTTTTGAACAATTTTTAGATTGAATGTTGTATTGCAAAATGGATTATTTGTCAAAAATTCCCTTTAATTAACATCTAGGGTTTCTTTCTGACCTTATTTTAATTTTCTAGTTCCTTCCCAATCAATTGAAATGTGATGATTCAAATTAAGTAAACTTTAGAAATGGAGTGAATAAATATAACCAAGTCGTATAAAAGCGAGAGCGAAATGAATTGGATTATTGCTAATAATAAGGTTACAGTTTCGGATATATATATACATTGAATATTTAAAGAAGGTGCTCGCATCGTATTCCGATTAGCATATTCTTTGATATATTTAGAAGGGATTAGTATTCGGGGCAAGGGACTTAATATGAAAGCATCCTTTTTATTAGAAGATTAATAAACATTATTTGGAAGACAATTCACTATTTTAAGCTTAGTCTGTGCTTGAACTTATTTATTTAGATCTTGCTATTTAGATCTATCTTTGAAATTTAAATATTGCTATTAGAGTAAACTTTAAGATATCAAGATAGACGGGTAATAGGATTCCATTACAGTATTAACGTCTAATTTAAAAGAAACACAATAGCTATTGGCGACAGATCTCGTAATTATGAACAATGGCCAGATGATGTCACAACTTAGCTGTCACACCACTTTCATAACTTCCATCCCATTGTGAAAACTTTGAGCCACGAGAGATTAAATATGCATCAATCCCGCTACACGCCGACCGGTCTTCAGTGACACCCCGACTCGACAGAAACAGCTCCAGCTATGAGCTTATAACCGTGACCACTCGGGTACAGCGGTCGCACCACATTTCTAATAACAGAGAGACATTGTGAGTAATAATTAAAACTTTCAGTGGGGGCTATCGCTGCTTCTTGAAACGTGATGTGAAAAGATTTATGAGCCATAAACAAAACGGGAGAAATTCTCCAAAAATTGATAATAAAAGATTAAATGGCAGAGCTTTTAATAAAAATATGTATCATTGTTGCGTGTTCGCTTACGAAATAAAAGTTCTAATAACCGAATAATTTATCGATTACATAAAACAAATTAACTCAGTCTAAATTGGAGTTCAAAGAGTTTCATTTTACTCTATTTTCATATTTGAAGAAATATTTGGGCTTACCCCACAATATATACTAGGGATGGCCATAATGGGCCCTCGCAGGCGAAAGGTGCGGCTCTTTGTGAATAAAAGCTATCTACTTGTATGAAATGTGATAAACTAAGAATACTCATTATCCAGAAATAAATACTTCATATTTCTGCAGATAAGACGATAGTTGAATTATAAAAAAGGCCCCTAAAATCTGGAGTCGTCTTACAGGACAGATACAAAAAAATTAGATTGAAATTTACAAAAATTAAAGCCGTTATAAAATAAAACAAATAACTCACCAATATATTTAAAATCCTAAAAAATCCTCACATTTATCATCTAAGGCAAATAGCTCCTCAAGTACATCATCATTTTTGTTGTTGAGAGTTCGTCATATGGGTCCCATTCTGAATCTAATGAGTCGATTTCCGCTTCGTCATAAATATTCCATGACAAATCGTTCTCAGAACCATTTATAGCACCGAAATTTCCCCACTTTTTTGAGAATTTTTGAGAGGTACATGTAAGTTCATGATTGGGCATTTGTTTACATAGAGAGAGCTGCCTGGTGTAAGGAAATAAACTTGTTAGATGGATTGATTATTTATTAATGTCACATTTTGAAGCAACTCGAGGGCTATTGATGACGAACCTCATAATTCGAACTTCTATCTAACCCTTTTCAAACTTCCTTACCACGTCAAGGGAGGACTTGGGAATCGACAGATTTAACGTGCATAAGCCTTGCTACACGGTGGGTTTTTAGTCGTTTAAGGACTCGAACTCCGACTCGACGAAACAACATCAGTCGCGAATTCGTGATTATGACCATTAGGTTACCGTGGCTAATAAACTTGTTAGATACCTGTGAATTCGTGATTCGGCATGTGCTTCTAGTTGTAAGAAAATAAAACTTGTTCTTGATGATGGTTTCTGACCCAAATAAATTCAAGGCCGTTGTTAGTTTGACCTAAACTGATTTCAAGGCCGTCGACATATGTACCCTCATTGCCAAAAAACTTTGCTTACCAAGAAGTAAGAGGGGGATTGTTACAAAACTTGGCATGAAGTGTCAGAATGATATGTAAACTATTAGAAATGCAGCGTGATTGTATAATGCCACCAGAGGGCGTTGAACTTCGTTCTCCTTGGTTTATAAAATAGGTAAGCAGAGCTTGTTTGAGTGTATTTAATCTGTTACAGAGGAACGCGTTTTAACTGGAGATGCCATTACGCCGCCATTAGAGACAATATGAACATCTGCCAGAGTTCCAGAGGGGAAAAATCATAGGGATGAGGGAAACCGGGTGGTCATCTCGGCGAGTAGCTCTCTACCTGACTTTACTGTGAGGAAGTGTTGGAACCAGTCGACAAGAGAGAGGTCTGTTAACGGCAACCAGTCTCATGACGCCCTCGACAGACCAATAATCGAGAAAACCGTCGCATCAAACGACACGCACGCATAGCACCAACTGTCTCATTGTCCGCCATCCAAACACAGGAAGCACCTTCACTACGTGCCTCTGTGTTAGTCCGTATCACCGCAAGGAGCGCCTGACTGAAGGACTGTTGCTATATGAAGGTCATCTTACATGCGGAATTACAAGTAATTTATTTTTCTTTTTACAAAGTAATTAGTAAACTTAAGTTTATCAATATTCAAAAGCGATTCCTATCTTTCATTTCTTGTTAGTAAAATTTTTATTAATATTTTTCAAAAATATAAAAATATTGTACCGCTTCTATCAAACAATTTTATAAAAAAAACCTTTAAAAGTTATATTTTCTTGACGATGCTTTTCGAATATTGCCCTTTTTGGCACTTAATTGATGAAAGTTAGGGTGAAAAATTGTTAAAAAAGCTAGCACAAACTCAATTAAATATAGAGAAGTTAAAACAGACCGATGCTAATTTTTAATCTGAATTTTAGTCTGGGGACGAAAAATAATTATGGTGAAATTTTGGGGAGTAAAATTCAAAGCCTTTCCTTTATAGTTCATTTTTATAGGTTCCTGACAAATCGTGTTCGTAACCATGTAATCGAATGAGCTCTTTTTAGGAAAAAGATAATGAACTAGTACTATTTTTTTCTAGAGAGGAAGGGAAATGAAAAATCTTAGTATACCCTTACAGTAATGGTTTTTTGGTCACTGCAAAGGCAATAATCACGTGATCGGAAAAACTATCTTATTGAAAAATTGGGGGAAAAAAGCTTCATTTTAGGGAAAAATGAAGCGCAATCTGGGAAAACTTTCCAATTTCTATATGACAACACTAAATAAGTGGCTCTTTCATATAATCTTTTCTCAGATGTGGCTTCCAAAGGCTGTGTAATTGGCCATTTCTGGCATAGACGTTATTTGGTGTTCTTCTTTCCCTTTTTTCTTGCAACTCACTCTCTTTATATATGTTTAGGTGAAACGCTAGCAGCGCTTCCTTTCATGACGAACTGAACAATTATCAAATTGTATGACATTCGACTATTCGCGATATTTTCTTCATTAATCTAGGGGACTTTTATAGATTTGAATTTATGAAATTACAATTTCTTCCCAACCAAAATGGAACGTGATTAGGTAAATTATATGAAGATAAAAATAAAATGAATTGAATGATATATAATCATATTTAAATGATATGGAATTAATGGAAAATAAGGGGAGATAGAGGATAAGGACTTGCGGTTAGAGAATTATTATTCAGATAAAAAATTCTTCTGTTTCTCGTAATTTTGAGGAGTGAATAAACTTCCACTAAATGTATTAAGCTACGTAGTTACTGTTGGACAGAGTTGTTAAATTAAGAACGAGTAGACATTTAAATCGTAAATTAAGATTGAGAGTTCGGTTGAGATTCTAGAGAGAGCGACTTTTATCAAACAATGATGACAAATTAAGAGTCTGCTTCGTTCTTGTGTGTTTTCAATTGGAGGTTAGCAGTTTTTGATTAATATATTAGGTTGAGATATGGCACAAGAGACGAATAATGACGGACAACCGTCACAGTTGTACTGTAGTGTTGAAATCTGTACTGTTTAAATAAGGTCTCATCAAAAATTGTAAAATGGATTATTCATGACGGACCTCGTAATTTTGAGCTTTGTTTAGATGCCCTTTGGTAATTCACTGCTCTAATTTTAAAATTAGAAGCCTAATTCCGTTAATCATGCAACAACCTTTATTATACCGCATGGCAAGCTTGGGTGGTACCAGATTCTTATCGGATTTTCTCTGGCCACAAGGTTCATAACCTTGATTCCAAGGTTACCCCAGACCACTGTACGCTTTCAAATATTTATTTATAAGCTACTGAATTGTTCAGGAAAATGAAAATAAATCACTGCCATTTAAAATGGAGATTGTTTTTAGTTAGTTAAATTGTACAAAAATATCTTTAAGTTATATTTCAGAAGATGGCAGATACTACTTATAGTTAGAAAAGAAAATTACCTAATTTATCGAGTTAGTGTTGAAATAATAGTTTAACCTTATTCTGTGTGACTGTCAGTGGATTACGAGACTAAAAAAATTACGCCGGAACTTTACAAAAATAATGAATAAAAATTTCAAGTTAAAATACAGAAAGCATTTGCATAAACACAATTAATTCTGTTAAAAATGCTTTTAGGAACAAAATTACTGTTGCAAACATATTCTATATTGTAATCAGATGACAAAAATAAATATTATCAAAAAAATTGCGTAATTCTGAGGAAAAAATGTATTTTTTTAAAAAGAAGTTTATAACAA
>BMAW01057953.1:0-11301 GCA_019974015.1 Nephila pilipes | reverse complement strand
AATGACTGAACAAATTGAAAGGTAATTTTGTTAATTAGATATAATTGCTTTCAGTGAGGTCTTCTCTGTTCCCTTGCAAAATTCTTATGTTTTATTCGGTCAATTACGCCCAAAATGACAACATATTTTGAAAATATTTTGAGTCTGAATTTTTTTTTTCAAACTATTGCGATGTTATAAAACATGGAATTAAATAATTTGCGGACAAAAAGTGATTTTGGCAATTTTATTGCTAAACATAACGGAATGCATGTAATATTAATACTGAATAAGGAAAGATAAATATACTCTATCGCGAAGAAAACATTTTGATTCTTGTTTAGTGTTAAGTTCAAAATATACTTAGAAACACAAGTGTTTTATTATTTCTATGCATTACGTAAGAATATTTTTTAAAATACATTTTAAATCTTCTCCACTGAAAATTTCGTTGCATGAGGTATACAGTGTAAAAACCGAAATATTTTTATAGTTTTCAATTTTTTCAATAATAAGCTGTTTCCATCAGTCTTTTGTACTCTTTAAAATAATACTATTCTGCGTCAATATTTATCAAAATAGAGACCATGATTACGTATTAAAATGTTGTTAATTATAACTAAAACCTTTAATTTGCGTGATAATGGTTTCTACACAACATATTATGACACTGTTTACTCAAGAAAACACTTTTGGAGGCTTGAATTTATGGAATCAGTAAAAATTCACTTTCCCATAGTCTTTTTAAGAGTATTCATGACGCAGATCAGTAAAATTGATGGGTTTATATATTTCACCGACAAGTTTAATCAATAATTTTGGAGCGCGCTAGTGTTATCGAAGCAACTGCGTTTCACTAGTAATGAAAAAATTTCGATAAAAGAACATTTAATTTTAGCACATTATTTAATTATCGACATCGGCTACAATATGTAATTCACTCCACGTTATGCAATGAACATGCTGTGCACTGTTTGGATTTATAATTTAAACAAAAAAAAAATATTGAATCAAAGATCAACGACGCGAAGGAGAAAAAAGAAAAAAAAATACTGTTACTTGATGAAGGAAAAAACACACTCAGCAGTTTAAAAGACATACTGATAAGTTGATCTAATCTGTGGTCACAGTCGAGAAAGGGTTAAGATATAAAAATATCTCCCAGAATTTTCTTAAACGGTTCACTTTGTTTATTATAGGAATCTTATAATAGAAAATAGGGAAGTCGAACTTTCAAATAGATATATTTGGCGAGCTGAAGAACGACGAATTAACGCCAAGTGAAAAGAAAAGGCTGATTGCTTACAATTACAATAGCAATGTAACGATCCAACGAACACTATTTACTTTCGCTTCATGGAATGTCATTATTTACAAATAGAATTTTTTAGGCTACGGAAAATAAATGTATGAAGTTTCTTTAAATAATATAAATGTTGTAACTTTCTTATAAATATATATATTAACTGCAACTATTACCCCAGCTGAAAAACACCCGCTTCTCTTAATCACGCTTGTAGTACTTGAGTATCCAGCCTCACTAAATTGCTGCGTAAACTGCATTTCAGAAATTCACTGTTTGACTTTTTGTAGTTTTTTACTAGTTACACATTTTTGATAATTCTGACAGATGTCAATTTACTTTTAATTTAATTTACTTTATCTTTTCGAATTTTTATTGCATATAGTGTTTTAAATTATAGTTAAATACGAATATATATATTTGTATTCATTTTTATGGTTTGATGTATCCTTCTTCTCCTCAATGGGGGCCGCGGTAGCCTAGTGGTCAAGGTCGTGGACTAGCGACCGGCGGTTTTCGTTCAGTCGCGGGTTCGATCCTTGGCTGCCAAAGACCCGCCGTGTAGCCGGGGCTGATGCACGTTAAATCTGTTCGGGGTCCAAAGTCCTCCCATTGGCGTGGTGTGGATGTTAGGAGAGGGGGGTGCCAGCTCAGGTGTCGTCCTCGTCACTTGACCGTGGTTCAAAATTACGAGGTCCGTCGCCAATAGCCCTCGTGTTGCTTCTAGTGCGA
Source organism: Nephila pilipes (assembly GCA_019974015.1). Taxonomy (NCBI): domain Eukaryota; kingdom Metazoa; phylum Arthropoda; class Arachnida; order Araneae; family Nephilidae; genus Nephila; species Nephila pilipes. Next base: position 9,287 of record BMAW01057953.1, on the reverse strand, counting down.
CGTTAATATAAACTAAACTAAAAAAATCTTCTCTTCAATGGTACTATAATGGTTTCATACTTTTTGAAGCAAATTCCAATTATTAAAATTATTTTCTAATTTGGTATTGATTTAAATATTTGTTTAGTTGCGTATAAATCTCAAATTATATCAAATCGGGTATTCACAATGATGATACTTCGGTTTACTCAAAGTTATTTATTCTTATTTACAGCGATTATGTACAGACACTTAAGTATGAAATTAAACAAAACATAAATAGTATCTTGATCCAATAAGCTTTAGTTCATTCCAGTGAGGTTGTGCTCCATGCACTTATTTCGTAAAATGGTTTCAGCTCCGGAGACTAGGTTACGAGGCGTCTTCCCGCGCAAAACATCTTCTTTCCCCTTGCGGAATGTCACCGAGACAGTAGCAGCGCTCTCTAGTGGTGAGACGTTTTATGGCCACGTTCTGGGCGATAAGTCAAAGTTCGATTTCCTCATATATATATATGTATTTAAATATATATATATATATATATCTTCAGAAAGGAAAGAGGCATTTGGGGATATATGATTAGTCAGTCAAAAGAAAGTTATATAATGACCCTTTCACTTTGGCGATGGATATTGCCACCCTTTTGGTGACTTGGCGAGAAACTTTGTGACTTAGGTGACAGATGAAAATATTTCGAAGGTGCTGTAATCTAGGGGAAATATTGATCGGGAAAAAAGTTACAGACTTTTCATGAATTTTCACATGTGACATCATGCCTGGACTGAAGAGGAAACAATACGCCAAGAGCTACATTCTAAGGAATCAATTTGTGTGTGGAATCTGCTTTGGAAACCAATCGGGGAATCGTTTAAGCGGATCTGCCGTGGAAAGAGATGCCGAGGGAATCTGCTGGAGATTCGGCCTGACTCTAGCGGATGTGTCGGAATCTAAGTTAGGAGTCTGCCTCTTCGAGCACTGAGTAATACTGTAGATACATGTGCTCAGTGAGAACTACTAAACTGGTGAGCTGAATGTTGTTATAAGTGCTGTTTTGTATATGTTTGTGTTTCCAATCTGTACAAGTCCTTTAGTTTCTGTTTCTACTGTTATTGTCCAAGCTTTGCTATCTGTGTGTTATCTTGAAGATAGCGTAATTAAAGCGTAATTTGTTGTTATTCTCCTCAGAGTTCACTTCCACTCATCAGGAAAATTCTGTAACAATATATATATATCTGTGTGTGTGTGTGTGTGTGTGTGTGCGTGCATGCGTGTGTCTGTGAGAGAGAATGTGTGTATAATTTTAAAAAAATTAAATAAGTTTATAAACTAATAATGAACTACGAAATTGTCGCAAAATAAGTTGAACATATTTAAAATTTAAAAATAGAACTAGTGAAAAATCAACTGTCAATAGCATCAATTTAACAATTATAAAATTAGTCAAGGCCTTAGGGTTAAAATAAATTGAGTGTATATTAAAGAATAAAAAAAGAAAAAAAATCTTTAAGTTGTTTATAACTAGAATAAGAAACGAAAATGCATAGTAAGCATGAAAATAATAATCTAATGAATTACCCAACTATAGCAAATACAAAAATTTACTCCATTTAACGTATAAAAATAAAACCATTTATTTTAAAATATTTAAATATTACAATGGTCTCAACAGACAAAAATACCTTCTAAACATATTCTGCATAACTCAAGAAAAAAATTATAAATCTGTTTTCAAAAAGGTAGATAAAGCATTTCAAAACATTGTGTTAAGAGTGCGACTGAGAATGCGTGTTTATATTAATGATATGGATCCAACCCTACACACTTAACATAATTAATTTGTAACAAATTGGTAAATAATCAGAATAAAGGAAAAATCCTTAAACAAGAAAGTAATTCACCAAAAGAATTAAAAGAAAGAACAAACAAAGGAATCCAAAATTATTTTAGCCTAGTAAAAAAATCAGTTAAGAAACAAACTATTTACATTTATATTCTGTATGAAATACGCGTAACATAAAAAAATTAATAAACCCTTATTTGCCTCCAATGCATGTGCTGAAGGCTCCCGTCTACCGGCCATTTTGATTTCATGAACGTAATGTTAATTCTATGGAACTTTTCCTAGCATTCTAAAACTCTTTACCATTTTATCTATTTCAATTCAAACAGCATCTGAAAGAGCAAAAATTAATGAAGGTTTCTGCGGTATAACATTTTCCTTCCGATGTTTAAAAATGTTTTGGTACATTCTTTTAAGACCGGAAAACCCACAGACATATCATTAAAATAAATATAAAAATACTTTTATGACTCGGAGGAAAATTAAAATTCTGCAGAATCCTTCATTAATATTCGCTTTTTCAGATGCACTTTATTGCATTCTAATAAATAAAATAGTATATATTTGAGGACTTAAGTATATATATATATATATATAGGAATTCCATAGGATTAACATTACGTACACTAAATCAAAATGGCTAGTAAACGGGATTCTTAACCTACAAATCTAATATGGCGAGTGTTTAATATAAAATAAACTGCCAACCAACCTGATAGAGATATTTTATACTAAGGATCAAATAATGAAATTAATTTACTTATATATTTCTAACATTTCTAACAATACTGAATAAACCTGTTATACGAAGAAAAATAAATATATGAAAAACATATTCTAAATAGGAATTTGATGTAATAAACAAATGCTCTTCTATAAATAAATTAAAAATAATTCGATATAAAAACCAACGTTTTTAAAAACAACATTTTTATATGGTGGCAAAGTTTATTAAAGAAAATTATTGAAATATTAGTTAAAACTGTTAGTTATTTTTAACTTTAAATTTTACTTAAAAAGAGACATTTGTGAGGATGTTAAAAAACTCATAATACTCATAAAATCAAAACATGCATTTGAAAGTTTGTAAATCATTCTATTAAAAAAAAGGGAACTAGAATTCAGAAAAAATCATTGTGATAAGACATGGCGCCAAATATTGGAAACTTTCTTTCTTGCTCATGATTATTGACTAAAAGTCAGCAACCCTTACTATCTCGGAGATAGTAAAGGGGAGATAGTATCTCCCCTTTGTGAGTACAATAGTTTTACGAGGCCTCATGTGGTGAGGGGAGTGCCCGGTGTTCCCAGAGGGGGAAAGAAATTTTTTCCTTAATCCTAAAAGCGCCTAGAGGAAAGAATATTTTGACTTATTAAAATTATTGAAATATTAGTTAAAACTGGTCGCAAACGTCTAAATATTGCATTGTTAGGCGAGTACGAACGATTCCCGAAATTTCAAAGCTCTAGCTTGATGGGAAGTTGGTTAAATTAACGATCGAAAATTTGATGACACACACACACACACACACACACACCAAGTGAAATTCAGAAAAACGTTGTAATTAAATAAAAACTTCACTAAAATATTTTAATAATGATTTTTCGAAAGCTCAGTAAGAAGAAAGATAACTGGATGTCCGAGATAGTAGAACACATCGAATCAAAATATAGACAAAGTTTCTATCTTTAACGCCACTGGGCAGTAAAAGTAATCGCGTAGAATGTGAAAGATATTCCAAAAATCTGAACCAAACACTCACTATAGAGGCTCCCAATGGTAGCCAAAGCATAAGAAAAGTGAGATGGGGGTTAGTCAGGATCTTTGGGGAGGGGGGAATCTAGGGGGGGGGAGTGGAGGTCTAACGACCATTGAAAATCCCCATTCTCACATTACTTTTTCGAATAAGAACGTGACATCGGAATTTCCCAGATTCTTCCAGAGAACCGGAAAGAGATTTCTCCCGGGGGTGCAGTTGACGGACAAAATCTTCCCCAAAGTCCGTTTCTAACAGTTGCAATAAGTCCAGATTATGTTTTATTCCTCCACTGGTCTTTGCAAAACTCCATCTGTGACTGTATTCTATTATTTTTTTTCTCCTTCATTCAGAACTCCATTGATTCGATTTTGGGTAGGAATAAAAATAGGGAAATGAGTGGCCGAACCATTCCATTTCAGTAAATGAACTATCGAATGCTTATAAAATGTAATCAGTACATAGAACTTTTTTTTCTACCCTTTTATTACCTTGCACAGTGTATCATTTTAGGGCAAACTTTTTCCTTCCAAATCCCTATAAGCTAGTGGTCGCGGTAGCCCGTGGTCATGGTCTCGGATTCGATACCGGCGGTTTTCGACGATTTGTGGGTTCGAGCCCTGATGCCTCAAAGACCCGCCGTATAGCCGGGGCTGATGCGCGTGAAATCTGATTGAGATCCCCTTACCTCCGGTGGGCATGGTGTGGAAGCCAGGAGAAGGGGGTGCCCGCTCAGATGGTATTCCATTATTAAATTACAAATAAAAAAAATTAATAAACATTTATTTGAAAATAATAAAGATCAAAAAGTAGAAAATAACATGCATAATTGAAAAAAAGAAAGAAAATAAACATTTTCATGTGACAAAAGAGGGGGGAAAATGTAAAAGAATCAAAAATTCCTTCAGCGTGTAAGAAATTAAATGAAAATGTGGTGAAAATGTCAGTTTACCGTCTTCACAAATAAAAAAAAATCAAAAATTTTCAATCTTGCGGAAAATTTGTGATTATAAACTTAAGTTGTGTGCGCACTTAAACTGGCTAATTAATTTATGATCAACCTCATCTCATTAGTTATTGGTCAAAAAGGTTTAGTTGGATTCAAAATTCTTCACTTTTTTTTTTTTTACTTTAAAGGGATGATAAACTGTCACTTTCTGTATATTTTCATTTAGTTCCTTACATGCTGAAGGAATTTTTTTAGGCACCTAAGGGACTATTGTTTTAGATGGGGTATTTTGGCGTACCAGATCACTTTTAAATTTTTTATTTTTTGCTTCAATTTTAATTACATTTATACCTGATATAATATTCAATTCAATAATTTAACGTTTCCTTTAATTTTAATATCGGAAAGGTTTTTTATTGTATACTTCTCGATCTTTCATTGTTTACTTTAATTCTTATATTTAATTGAGTAATGTAATAATAATTATTTTAAAAAAAAGCCCACTTTGGTTGACTAAATCTGATCTATCCAAAACTTTGTATATAACTTTTATTTTTATTCAAATTTTTTTGCTGAAGGGGTTTAACCAAAATCTTGAATCGGTTTAAATATATTACATATTTTTTAACTGTTATGGTATATAACTAATCTGCATTCTCGATTCCTCACAATAATTTCTCAAATTCCCGACTCAATTTTTCGTACAACTATTTATCATCAAATAATAATGCTGCCTGTTTAATTTTGTTTTTAATTATTGGTTAATAACACACACAAATATTTATATATGTAACATATACATACATACATAAAAAAAAATCTTAAAAGCATATATATATTTGCTTTTAAGATTTTTTTTACTCTTTTCCTACTTAGAAGTATTAAGTTCTTAAGAAACTCATCACGAAAAAAGTACTCGTATTTGAAGGCAGTTGGCATCATTAAGGTGAATTGTTGTTACCATTGGGTGTTGCCTTCTGTGAAACGGAGCCCAAACAAATGTGACATTGTTTCATAAGTTAATTTTGATTTAATAGTCATTTACCGTCCCAATTAGATTTGATTGTTGCCCCTTCGAATTGTTTGACGTTATTTTGTGTCAATATGTCACCGTAGGTGAAACTTGGATTCATCGTTATGCACCGGAAATCAATCAAAAATCAAAACATTTGGTTGCATACGGTGAATCCTTTCCAACAACAACAAAAAAAAGGACAAAAATTACCTCATCGGCCGGAAAATACATGGAGAAGAATTTCTTAGGTGTGAAAAGCATCGTGATCAGGGATACGAATAACTGAGACTTAGACAACTGTCTAGTGAATCATGATGCTTACTAAAAGCAAGCCACTTTCGATGTTATAATGAAGTCTTGGTAGCTGCTTTCCGCCTCAGTCTCCGATTATAGTAGCCACTGGGAGTAGCTGAGTGGCTATGGTAGCAAGCTCTTTGACCGGCGTTGTTTCTGTCGAGTCATGGGTTCGAATCTGGACGCCACTAAAGATGCAACGTGTTGCAGGGATGATGTGCGTTATAACTGTCGAGGCTCAATGAGATGGTGTGGAATGGGAGACTTGGGGTAGTGTGGACGTTTGGAGAGTGAACCGCGGTTAATGTATAGTAGGCGTCACTTGACCGAGGCTCAACCAATAGCCCTCGTGTTGCTTCAAGTTGAGACGTTTATAAACAATTATTCAATCGCCTTTTATTTAATTACTCGGTAGAGGAGAAACTATCAGCCCATATTTTTATCTATTGTATTTAAAGATTTTTTTAACACAGTATGAATAGTGTTCTTACGAATATAGCTCGGAATTCGGTTACTTTCTGCGAATAGATTCGCTATGCCGGATAGTAACATGTGTTTCTTAAATTTATGAAACATATAAACAGTAAAATGTAATCCAATTCCATCGAGTGGTTATAAGGCGGTGAGAGTGGTTGTGACACAAATAAGTCATTCAGACCTTTTTTCTTTTTAACTGCAAAACTTTAATTTAGACATTAATGCAGCACGAAACACAACATTTAAGATAATGCTACACATCTATAAAATTGTCAGACATGGTTAGTTCGTTCGCCATTGTTCTCCTGTTTCTTGCTTTTCTCCTCACCCGACCCGTCTAGCGTTCCGTTTCTTCTCTCCTCGTCAAGTTGAGTTGTTCTTCAATTCCGAATCAAGTTGAGCCGTTATTTTTTTCACTAATCTTTACTACTCCCATCGGGGAAAGCACATCCGTCACAGGAGTGTCGAAGTGGCTAAAGAAAATAAAGCTCGAACAAGTAATTGTCCTATTACACACAACAAACAAATTAAGGTGAGAGCCTTCCATCTATGCAGCTCCCACTTAATATAAAAATCATACAAATATGCATACATATACAGATAAATTTTAAAAACATCACACAAATAACATAATTAATAATACTATTTATGTACAAGAATATGCGTGGAATGATAAATTCTTACAATTAATTAGAAGAGTCAAGTTTTAATCTAGACAAGGCATCAGCATTACCATGGCGACTACCCTTCCTATATGTAATGCTCATATCATAACGTTGTAGAGCTAATGCCCAGCGAGAAAGTTTTGCACCATGAGGGGCACTTTGAGTTAAATAAGTCAATGGGTTATGATCAGAAATTATTTTTAATAAGGTATAAAATGTTATGCTCTTCCCCTTCATCAATTCTCTGGGTAAGATCAGATCCAATGCCATCTCCTTCTCTTTATTTTGAAAGATGCACTTCTTGAGCTGGAATCCATTCACTCCACCTGGGTCAAAGGAGACTGGTTTTTGCCTTCCCTTGCGGTTATAAAATTTTCCCGTCTTTGCAAAAGGGTACTTTCTCAATTTGAGTTCAATTACTCTTTTCTTTCTGCTCACCTTACTGTTTTTCCTTCCTTCGGATGTTAACCCTCGTCTTGTTGTGGCATTTATATTTTCTTTCTTTAGGAAAACGTATCTGATATCTTTTAGGACGTCTCTTCCCTTGGAATAGGATCGTTCCTTTCGTTGTAAAATTTACATTTTCTTCCTTTCTGGGTGAAACACTTCTATTTACTCGTTCTGTCCTCTTAACTATCTGTCCTAAATCCTTATCTTTTTCCAACTGTATTGGTTTCAGTATGGGATTAATTTTTATGAAAGCTCCCTCTGCTTCCTTCTTTCCTTCATTTAAAATACATATTTCTTTTCCCAATTTCTCCAGTCGATTCGGTAAATCTTCTCTTGACTTAATGTGCACATTTAATGCTATTTCCTCTCTTTCTCCAATAGAAATATTTTCTCCTGTTACATCCTTTTTCCCCCCAATATTCTTTTTTGTCGAATCTCCAACAGTTTTCTCTTTTGCTCTTCTTCTTGTTTATCAATATGCCTTTCGTCTTTTTCTTCACTTAGGGTACAGGTTTCATTCCGCATTTTTTCTAATTGATTTAACAGAATAGAATTTTCGTTTTTCTTGCATTTTTCTTCATGAAGCATATCACCCACCAAATCTTCACAGATATTTGTGCACCTGTGTCTACGATATCATTCAGGATTGTCTTTCCACACTTGATTTCGAGTTTTCTCAGTTCAAACTCCATTTGTTCTCTTCTCAGCTGAGCTTTCAACTCCATTTGATTTTTCTTATTTTCCTCGAGTCTGGTATTAATGATCATCTCTAATGTTCCCTTTACAAATTCTTCATCATAAAATTCACTTTCCATAATAATTTTCTTTAGATCTATTATCTTCATTTCGGGAGTTGGATTTTCCCCCATTTCTTCAGCCAAACTACGTAAATCTTCTTTTCTACCCTTAGTTAAAAATGCCATGGTACTCGGTGTTTAGGAACCCTTTTTTTTAATAATATATATAGATATATGGATGGATAGAAAGAGAAATACAACTCTTAAAAGTAATTGGGATTTTCTAATAATTTGTTTGGAAAAATACAATATATCTCTGACAATAGATGTATATGGGTTAAATCTAATAATACATTTCTAAAATGTAATAAACATTAATGGATACCAATAACTAGATTCTTTCTCTTAATACTAATTATGTCAGTCCTTGAGAAACAGTAATTAACAAAATATTCAAATAACTAGATAATAAATCTCTAATAACCCTCAATGTGTAATTAATGAGCACTATACGTAAACAAACTGATCAAATTAATAAGCTACTATACTCCATTCACAGAAGCATAAATCAGATCGTTCAAAAAAAATGACAGATTTAAGAACAAACACTAAACAAGTTTTGTGTTCGCAAAGATGTGAATAATTATTAAATATAAAAACTTTCGATGCAATTATTATTATTTTTTCACAACTCAATTTTGTAAAATTTCATATAATGAATATGTTAAATATCACAATAAAAAAAAATTTCTTTTACCAGAATACAGTCTACAAAAAAAAATCAAACTTATTTATTCTATTCTATTCTTCAACATTAAATATCTCATCAAAAATGTACTTGCACAATCCTAACTCTTAGAATATCTGTTGAGAATAAAAATCAAGGGCATAGCCATACAACAAAATAACATCAAATAAAACCCACAATTCTGTCAGAAGTACTCTATTTATAACAAGCATAAATAATGATACGATTTACATAGAAAAGAAAAAAAAATCAAAAACTAAGAATCGTTCTTATTAAAATCATAGCATAAAAAGCGTTAGAAATAAATTGGCATGGTACCAAAACAGAAAATGTTCATAAGAATACACTGACATAAAATTTATAGATACAAATTTTC
>BMAW01057948.1:0-12557 GCA_019974015.1 Nephila pilipes | reverse complement strand
ATCCAAATAAAATTTGTCCAATTAATAATTATCCAAATAAAATTTGTACAATTAAAAATTACCTATTTAAAAATATCCATTTAAAAATATCCAATTAAAAATTATCCATTAAAAATATGCATTTAAAAATATCCAATTAAAATTATCCACTTAAAACTTTATGATTTTTTTTCGAAACAATGAAACATTATAATTAAACATTTCCAGTTAAAGATTTAAAACTACATACCCGAATCCATGTTTTTCATGAAAAGTCATATATATATAAAATTTTTGGATCATTTATGAATAAAATTTTGAGATATTGTGTTTTGAAGTTGTAAAAAATGTCGTTTATAGAGCCTTTCTGGTCAGAGAAAATTCCTGCTGAATTAACCTTAAATCAGATGTAACTCAAGTTCTAATAAAGATTGATACAAAATTCAAACACACTTTTAAAGTTAAAGGATTGCGTTTGAATTCGAAATTAAAATTTTTAAAAAATGTCATCTTGATGAAACATTATATTTTAAAGGTTTACAGTCACCTTAGTGTACATTAACACGCTGTACAACGATATTTTAGTGGTAATAGGATTCGACCCTACTATTTGACAGAAACGAAACTAGCTATAAACCCCCGATTTCATCACTGCATTAATTCAGTCGCTTCTAAACAAGAGATACATTCAATTTGATTAGTAAAAAAAAATAATAATTTTTAATTGGATTTTTTCTAGGCCTCTGACCTTACTTAGATTTTTAAACCAAATTAATCAAAACAGGTACTCAAAAATATAAATTTAGATAAAAATGCAATGTTATCGTTTGCAAATATTAACTCTAATATACGTTAATATAAGCATATATTCAGATAGAGACACCTAAAGCCATTTATTCAATGAAATAAAAAAAAAGTATGATTAGGTAATTAAAAATCCGATTTAAAATAAAACCATCATATTAGCAACGAACTTCTGCTAGATGGTGTGGCTGTGGTAGAAAAATGGTCATAATTGTGACCTCATAGACGATCTGGCCTACGTCCTGACGTAGGTTGGAGTCCTGACGATATACAAGTATTGTCGTGTAAGAGGTTCTAATGAACACATAAAACATGAAAAGGTTCAAATTTATCACGTTAATGCCATGGGGTAGTTTGGAAAATTGGAAGCTATTTCAGGTGTCGTCCTTATGCATAGACTGAAGATATAAATTCCGAGTTTTGTTTCCGATAGTTCCTTTATTTTTTTATAAGTGTGACGTTAACAAACTTTCATACAAGTGATGAGAATAACACTCGAGTCTTCAACCAATTTTCCATAAATTCAAAGGTGATATTCCATAAATTTGTTTGAATTTGGATTCATTTCGTTTTTTCATTTATTGGATTCTTTTCCATTGGTTCATTTGAATTTAACTGTGCCTTAGGTTTAGTGTCGTAACATTAAAAAACTGTCAAATAATTGACAAAATGATAAAATGCCACTTTAGATGCTTCAATAAATTTTCCATAACTACATAGGAGAAATTTGAATCCAAATTTCACGCATAAATTTAATGGGATAAATTTGAACCGAAGTCCATTTAACGTGCCTAAGCACTTATTATTTCTCACAATAGTCTTTCGTTTAAATAGTCTCATATGCAAATCCTAGAGCTCATGACCACGACTAAGGATTGGTCTTTTAAAATGTATAAAATTATTAGAAAGTATATTCTTGTATATCAGTACTTAATTTAACGAATATATAATAAACTACTAAATGCAGCCGGTTTTAAAATATGTTTTAACAATTTAAAAGTTAGGGTTTTGATTAAAAATAATACATTTATATGGAATTTAGGATTTGTAGTGAAAGCCAACAACTTTTTATAATCCTTTCTTCACTTTTAAAATGTTTTTAATTAATTATTCAAATATTAAATTATTTATATCAATATGTCAAACGGAGTGATTTTATACGAAACTCATTTCAGTAGTATTTATAGCTTTTCAAATGATAGTGAAAATATTTAAATGTCTTTCTCTAATAAATAATTTTATATCATTTAATGGGACTTAGTACCTTTCGAAATCAAAAGTAGAACATTTTGACAAACTCTCTCTCTCTTTTTTCGATTCTTCATAAATCAACAATTTTTGCTCATTTCAATATGAAACTTTGCCAGTTTGTGTAATAAAGTGTATAGTGTAAAATATTGGGTCACGTTTTGCTATTAAATTAATATATTTTCTTATACAACATGAAATATGCGTACAAAAATTTGAAAAATAGATTAGCTTACCTTACGTTACCCACAAGATAACTTTTGAAAGATGTTCAGTAGAACCATAATTCTTATACCAAATGAAAGCTAAATAATGACTTTATTCTATAAATCTCCAATTTTGAATTTATTTTACATTAAAAAAAATTGAAAAATTAATTAAATGGTATCAAATGTGTATTTAGTAACTTTTTTTTTTTCGTGTAGCATGTTATAAAATAGAATCTAATTATCCTATTAACAAAATTGAGGTTCACAGAATAAATATCTACAAGTACAACACTCATGTAAAATTTTAAAGCTCTGCATACAAAACATTTTTTTTAATCCTGTGGGAAAGTGTGAAAATAACAAACTGAGAAAAAGAGATTTGTTTACATTGCATTACATAGAACAAGCCACTTTAGACACTTACACATTTTGTTGCACAGGGCGTAATAATTGTCGGATTTTGACGCGGTTTGCTTTAAAATGCTCCTAACATTCAACACTACTTTTTTAAATTAAATTTGAAAAATTGAAGTTTTGAAGGTGCAAAGGTACTAAGTCCTCTTAACAGAATAAAATTTTTTTGCATTAATTACATTTTGAAGTAAGTTATTGAATTGTGACTTAAAATAATGATTCAATAGTTCAATTAATGATTCATGATGAATATGAACATATATTTTTTTAATTTCTAGAAAATGTTTAAATTCTCGAATGATGTACGCTTGTGTTGTGTATGTAAAAACATGTTATCAATATGAACTTGTATTACGAACACTGATAACATGTTCTAGTAATATGTACCAGTGCTAGGACCGTACTCGAAATGTTCTATCAAAGACAAGTGATTTTTTTTTCTCTTTTTTTCTTCATATCAATCTTCTCAAAAAAGTTTTTTTCCCTCAGAAATGGAATCTTGGTTTTGAAGGTGCAAAGGTACTAAGTCCCCTTAAAAGTTTTAATGATAATTTTACCAATAGATTGTAGGAGGGTAATAATTATGCTTATATTCACGTATGTGCAACTTTTACAAAGACATGGGTTTTCAATATATATTATTGATAACACTTGATAAGTCTTTAAATATCATATCTTGAGCAGTATTAAATATTAGAATGCCCTAGTAATCGTTGTTAAATACCCGTTAAAAGATTCCTTGCAGGTACAATTATATTCATTAAAATAATTTTTTCTTTAATAAGCACTACATAACGTTAATAAAGTCCCTTCTTTATTCTAAAAGTTTTTTGAATTTTTAATTTAGTTTTAATAATAAAGGAAACAAAACTAAAAGGAAAGTATTGGTCGTAATTAAAGGCAGATGGAGAAAATCAAATCAAATCAAAACTTATGCTGATATTTTTGAACGAAAAAAAGAAGTAGCATTAAATATCTGAAAGTAATTACTGATGCATATCAAAACGTAATATTTCTTTTTCACGAATCACAGCTCTAATTATGAACAATACGTAATAATTAAAACAAATAACTCTCTTAAGTATTTTGATCAAATCCTTTCCCATAATTATATCTTAGAAAAAATGTAATAGTTTTTCTCTTTTTTTTTTCAACAGGAAAATAATTTAATACATGCATTGGAGCGACGTTACGACATAATTATTTTCGGAAACCTCATTTTTCCTTGTCGTAGCGATTGAAACATAAAAAGTTGTCAAGAATTCTATATCCTTTTGATGTATTTTTTTATATCTTTAACAAACTTCAATTTTTCACGTCACTCCAACGGAATGAAGAAAGACAAAAAAAAAGAAGGATCAGAACAAAAATAAAAGCAGCGCTCCAAAATGGCTCGTTTGATGAAAATGCTATTAATTTTACGTGACGGGTGGTTAAAAAATGAAGGGAGTTATCAAGTATTTTTGGCAGGAAACGCTTTCAATCCTCAATTCATAAGCGTTCCAGCTAATTATGGAAACCTTTATTCCTATGCACGATACCAATTAAATTTGCTTAACCATCTATGAAATTAAATGTTTCAAGCTCGACTGAAAATCGCTGAGACAGCGAAATAAGTTTCAAATCAAAGATTTAAGCCAGATGGAAAGAGATTTAAATCTCTCAGATCGTCCCTTACTACCAAGCGATATATATCGCTTTTATTATTATTGGGTATTTTATGGATTCTGGCTAGTCCTTTCACGCTAGAAATCACCTCTCGCATTGAGGAGTTCTGAAGTTAACAGAAGTCGAGGACATTGAGAGGAAGTTACCCGCTAGAAAGTCCTTTAGAAATCTCTTTTTAAATATCATCAAACATTCGCAGGGTGAATGGAGATAGTAATAAATCTTCACTTTGAACTGGAAGGAAAGAAAAAAGGAATAAAATTTTGGCGCCGTTTCAAGCAGAAAAAAATCCTTTTAATCCTTACAGGCGTAATTTGGAAATGAGGTGGCGTGATTGGGTCCTTTTGGCTGTTAAAACGAATTCAAATGGAAAGTTTCTATTACTGAACTTTTGTTTTCAGTAATTTCTCTTTTTTTGAAATGTTTCGTTGAAGTTAAAGGAACATTTAAAATTAGGGAGCATAAATACGTTCAAACATAATCAAATTTCAGATATATTCATTTTAAAACAAGTTCAAAATAATAAAGTCACTGTTGTTTGAAAAAGAATAAATGAAATATCTTGTAGTTATAATAATTGAAATATTTCTTTCAAGGTAAAGGGAGATTATTTTATTCCAGATTTAATTAATTTTCACTTCTTAAAAATAAATTCGATGGAAGTCATTTTTTTAACATTTAAAGTACTTTCAAATATTTGTTTGTGCAAAGAAAATTAGATTTATAAACATAAACACTTTTGCAAGATTAAAAATCAACAGCTAGTTATATTTACATTTGTAAATCATGCATATAATATTAGATAAAACTTACACATAATCCATTATATTTATATCTTTAAAATATTTGAGAGAAACTAAAGAAATATAACTTTGTACGCTGAATGTTATTACAAATTCAAAATTTATATTAAATAAAATTTAAACTTTTTAAAAAAATATGGTTTGAATTTTGCTTTATTTTTATATTAATATTATGATGCATTTAAACATTATGTTTATTAAAAAGAACATGTTTACTTTGTAAAAAATAACTTCACTTTATAATGCGGAAAATATCAACAATAGGAATGATAAAGACGTTGAAGAAACCGATCACAATCCTTAAAAACATATTCAGAGAAATGCAAATAAAGTTATTTTCCAAGAGGCGTGGCTGCTTATTTATAATTTTTAAATTCTAATTCAAGCTTTCTATGTATATAATTCTCATAAATAATACATAATGGAATCTTTTAAGGGCCATCTTATTTTTAATTGCAAAATTTTGAGAAAAGTTAATACTTGAAACATTATAGTTTCTTAATAACCTTAACTTCTTATATTTAATTTTAATCGAAAATATTTTATTCTTCATGTACAATGAACCCTTTCAGGGGCATTGGATTTCTAATCTATGAAGTAATTAATAAAAACTCGAAGTGGATTCGTATTATGAAAACGACAGGTACATTATGTTCTACCTAAACATTTAGTTAAAAAATTAATATTATGTTAAGTGTAAAATATAATACAATTAACTTTGAACTTAAATTTATAAAAAATAGAAAAAATAATTCATGAGTGCAAATTTCTAAATTAAGTGCCTTATTGATGACGTAGTGGTTTGAACAGCCAAAAGTAACACCTTTACCAAGTTCTTAATTTGAGAAAGAGTACATGTAACAGGCTTAATATTTGGAAGATTATTATGTCAGATAAATTCGTCGTTGAATGGAATTTGGCATCATTACTTCGCTTAGCTATTACAGTCCCAGCATTCGTAGAAGTCAAAACTGACATAAGATAAGATAAGTGCTAAAATTTCTTTTTATTGGACAAATTACTTTACAAGTTCCCATCTTCAAACGTTAAATAAATTAAAGTTACACTCAATTTAAGGTAAAGAAAGGATAAGATGTACGGGTTACAACTGAAATTCAAGAAGGCTTGATGTTATTCTAAGCTTAAAGCTAAGTTTTCCAAGAGATATGTTTTCATTAAGCCATCGTGAATATCGTACACATTCTATTTGAAAGGTATTTCAATAAACAGCATCACTATCACCTTTCTGAGATCACCGTTACATACTTCACCAAATAGTACAGTTCGTTTAAGATTTGCATTCTTGCATAAACGATTTTTTTCGAAAAAATATGGACTTTAGAATTGAAGTTGAATTTATATAACAGATTAAAATCAATTACTAAACATTGTATTAAATCTAAAACCAGCCTTACAAATGAGAAGTATATTTCAAAAAAAAAAAGGTATGTTCTTTATCACGCAATATTCACACTATGTGGCTATAAAAACAATAGAAATATAGTCAGTTCAATGACGAATAATATTCATAGGTGATGGTTTATCTTTCATATTGATGAGTCAAAAATATGATGTTAAACCTTGTGATGTTGATCTATTTCTGATTTTCTGTTCTCTAACTTCGGTGACTTTATAGTAAACTGATATGCAAAAAAATACAACTTTTTCTCAGCCAAAAATGAAGCGTTATTAGGTAAATTAGTTATTGTTCTAGCCAATGTACTAGATAAGATCCATGAGTCCCAAAACACTCAAGAAGTCAAAGACAAGTAGGAGACGCTAGTTAAAATCCTAACTGGAAACCTCCAGACAGAAAACAAGATACTCAGGAGACGACTACTCAGAGTTACAATTTATATAGAAGGAAAAATTTCATTCCCATGGTCAAATTCAAAGCGTTTGAAGTGACCGCTTAATAAAATCGTATTATTGTAGTCTGCTGGGTCCATTCACCCTCAAAAACGATGGCTTATTAATAGAAAAAGGTAAATTAGGTGATGGTAAATTAGATAAATATAGAGGTGAATGGAATTTAATTATATATATATATATATATATATATATATATATAGAGAGAGAGAGAGAGATAGTAATATATAAATAAAAGATATTTGAAAGGAAAATGATGGGAGAGGGAAGATTACGCCAGGCTTCTCATATACGACGTGTGTTCCGAATGTAAGTTTTGTCCCTTTTTTACAAGGGAAATGTATTACCAAAACAAATGAAATAATCCATGTCATCTGACCTATCAACCTTGCACTATTTTTTGACATCGTCACAATTGATATTTTGACATTTGTCGTAGTTTACATTCAAATTGAAGAAACCACTCTGGTAACTCGGTGCTCATCAATGCTAGGAAATGTTGCGCAGCCTGATCCACCTCAGCATTGTTTTTGATAGATCTGAGCACGACTGATACGTAGTGTGGACGCCACCGTTGACACCGTAGTGGGCCTATCCCCTAAATTTATGCCCTGTACTCAAACAGTGTTGTTTTCATTCTTAGATGTGGAGGGACACCCACTTCAATCTTTATCCTAGACTCTCTGTCTTCCTTCACTGAACATGCAACACCGTCATCCTACTATTTGATAAGACATGATATTATTCACCATACACGTAGACGTTGTAGACGTTCATGGATAAATAGTCCTTCGTGTGCATTCATAACGTGCAACAGCACGCACTTTTATTGCCGTTCACGCTGTCCATCATGTCTTGGACATTCTGGTGTGTTACTACTAGCCTTTCTTCGTCACTCTGCGCATGCGTCATTCCTCCTCCACTGACGCTACTGCCAAGGTGGAAACAGCAATAAGTGTGGATTCTTATGACGGTTGTTTGCTTCATTTGGTATGCCATGTGGTCTTTAAAAAATGAAGTAACTTATTTTCGGAACATCCATGGTATCATTGTAAGTTGTTTCAAAACATCGCAGGGCGAATTCTTATTAAATTATTAGGATAAGAAATGTTAGTTTATGCGAAGTGATTGAATCAGAACGAGATAATTGGTAAGTTAAGAGTTTATTAGTTTATCCTAATTTTGAGTTAAGAGAGATCGACCTTATCTATCCTTCAGTGATAAAGTATTTTACAGGTTTTTACGTGTCTTGAATTGGAATTTGGTATTTATTAACCGTTTAATTAGAATTAACAATGATAATAGAATTTAAAAAATGAAGAATAGGTGTTGCAACTTCATAAAAATTTGGATACCTATAAGGAGCACTATTTATTCAGAAACAAGATTTATTTTTCAAACAGGGTGTTCATACAGCAGGCGTGACTTTGCTGTTCTGTTTATTACTTACTTCTTTCTTTCCTTCTAAATCCTTCACACATTTTCATTCTTGATAAATTATAAAAGATGAATTTTAAATCTGAACTCTCCTAATTTTCTGATGAAATATTGTTAGAAAGAGTGAAAATTAGATTACATAAGAAGAAAGTAAAGTTTATTTGAAGTAAAAATGTTGGAACGTTGGAAACGAAAGAAAATATTACAAACATGTTAAAATATACATTTACTCCTTTTGATTTACTTTTATATAGAATGGATGTAATTGAATTTTAATTAATTTTATCGCTTTCTATGTTTCACTGTCACAATAAAACTAAATCAAAAATTTGATGTATGAAAAAATAAAAAAATAATATATAATTATTATGTTACATTAAAATAGCTCCAGGCATGGAGGATAATTTGTTACATTCACACTGAGTTGCTACATTGAAATGAGAAGACAAATATTTATTTCTTACTTTCTTTTAATAGAAGTATAAAATCTTAAGGTAAAATCAAATTAGTTCCAAACAAAAGTCCTTCATTAATTCAAAAAATGGAAAATGAACGTGTTTGAATAATATTGGTCTTTTAATGGTGCAAAATCATACAAATAAATTATGCATATTTTTCTGTAGGTCGAAAGGTTATAAAAATGCTTTACAAAAGTATTTATGTGTGAAAATTACTCTGAATATCCATTGTGAAAAAATGTAAACAGAATTTTTTTGAAAATGAAAAAATGATGTCGTGTCCATGGTAGTAGGAAAGGAAATAGCAAACTTTTTGAGTTTCTGTGCGAAAAGATATTACAAAGAAAAAATGGGGTCAGAAATACAAGGAAAAAGTTGCAGAAATACAAGAAAAATGCAAGGAAACGGTGCTAGAAATACAAAAAAAAAAAAAAAAAAAAAAAATCCTTTTGTACAAATAAAGAATGTATAACATAACTCTACATAACATTTAATATGCATTGAAAAATATAAATTTATATAAGTACTTTCACTTCTAGTAATATTTTATCAATTAATAGTAAATGTATAAAAGCATAGTTTTTATTGATTTCAAATAAAGTAAAAAGAAACACACACACATATAAACCTATTCAAATAATTATCTTAAAACCTGATGCCCTCTGGAGCGTTTGCTGGTTCCGGTGAATGCCATTGTGCTGTTTAAAGTAAACAAGTGTAAGCTTACATAAGTTTCGATATAATTTTTTTTAAAATAACTGCTTGCTAACAAAATTTCACTGCGTAACATATCTGTTATTTTTCTCTGCAATTTATTGCTTTTAAAAATATTATGACAGCATTAGGAATTATTTTATTTCTATTTTTAAACATCTTGCAGAAACGATGCTCTATAATATTACATTCAAAATTAAATCGGATAATGATTTTTTTTCTTTTGAAATGTATACAACTCAAGAACATTTGAATTCCAAATTTAAAATTATATTTTATTCCATTGATATTATTTTTAACCACTGTGATTACTTATAAAATTAGTCCTTAAGAAATGGCAGACTTTTGATCAATTTTAAGAAATAAACTTTTGCAACTTTATCAATAGGAGCATTGTGTGTGAAGGGATGAGAGACAGAAAGAGAATATTTTCTAATTTCTAAAATCCTTCATATTCTTTTAAATTAGTTTTAATAAATTTTTGGCATAGTTTTCCAAAAAAAAATTGACATTCAACAAAATTATTTATTTCTTGAATATTTTTTCATTGCTAATTATTTCTGGACTGAGAGCTTGTTTAATACAACTTATAGGCTTGTAATTCTTAACCTCAAACACTCACAAGGCAGACAATTGAGTTGTGGTATCCTATTTTCCTTTTCCATGCTACGGCATCGTTATGACTTTTAGCTCGGTTAGTTCCTGTTGCAGGACAGTCCTTATTTGTAATTACGTTTTTCCAATTTCTTATTCATTAGTTACCATTTGGCTTCTCTGTTAAAAGATTAATGGATTTGAAACCAACCAATAATTATTTTGAATCACCTTGAAAGATTTGATTTTAACAAATTTTAATATTAACAAAAAGAAAATCGACACATAATACAGTAAGCTATAAATATTAATTTATAAAAAAATATTTGAGACGAAAGTCAAACCTCCATTAAGGCTGGTATCTACATTCATCAAAATATTTTGTTTTATTGAGAATTCCTACTTTTTTTTATCCTCATGTTTAAAAATAAATGAATTAAATACCAATTTAAAAAATCATTTTCATTTGCTCATTCAGTTTTTCAATCAAAGGTTTTAAAAGTTATGTTAGGGAGAACACAGTTATCGGGTGTCCTACTTGTCGAAAAAGTGTACAAAAAGAATTTTAAAAAATTGTTAAAATGAAAAAAAAAAAAAAAATACTGTCTTTTACAATCTATAAAAACAATGATTGCTCTTTACAATCCAATAATTAGGTGATTCGTCATTTCCGGAAAAGATAATGCTCCCTCTGTTCAATTTTTCCATAAGTGCTCCATTTTTTATGAGAAAGAGGAAGAAATAAATTATATTAATGAAGAGAATTTTACTTACAATTTATTACAAAAAATTGGAACAAATACTTGGATTTTACAATAAACTACCTTTTATTTATTATTATTAAATTTTTTAGTCAAAGGTAATTTACAAAACCAGTGTAGGTATAATCTGTACTTTGTTGAAAAAATATTATCTTAAAACAGTTAACATCTGAAAAAAAATTCTTAAGTAGATTATTATTCAAAATCTTACTTCCTTTAATATTTAAAAAAATAAGATTTAAAGTTGAATTATATTTTTTTAAATAGAAGAAAAATGCTGCAAAATATTAATAAGCATTTAAAATTATAATACATAACTCTAAAATAATTATCTTATAAAAATCAGCATATTTTAAGAGTAAAAGGCAAAGCACTTTTTTTCGAATACATTAATTTTTTTCCAAATATAAAATTTGTTGCATTTTCATTCTCATGTACTATAAAGAAAAATTTGTTATCCTGTTTTTCTTAAAGGGAAAAATTATATAGTTAAATAATATTTTCAAACATTAAGAACATCTTTTTATGAATTAATACATGTTTCAACGTATGGATTTTTTTTTTTTTGAAAAATTGGATATTTTTGCTAACTTTAAATAATACATGGATGAAATAAATAGATAAATGTTATAAAGTCACGATTATTTTAAAAAAAAATGTGTCATTGTTCTATGTTTTTAAGGCACAGATTAATACATAAATGTCAAAATATCTCTGATTCTTACGAAAATTGGGATATTTATCTGTATGGTAGCGACTCATTTTTTATCGAGTAGTGGGTTCGAACCTAGATACCACTAAAGATCTGCCGAGTAGCCGGGGTGGATGCTCGTTAAATCTGTCGAAACTCAAAGTTCTTCCACTGGCGTGATGTGGCAGTTAGTAGAGGGATGTTCTAGCTCATTGATTGTCCTCGTCACTTGAGTGAGGTTCAAAATTACGAAGTTCATTGCCAATAGCCGTCGTGTGACTTCTAATGCGACGTTAATGAAACAAATCAATCAACCATAAACGGAAAAATATTACTAATTCACAGATTCTTATGAAATTCGGGACATAGTTCTAAACTTTAATGAAACATACTAATAAATAAATGTTACAATATCAAGAACTTTTGTAGAAACTGTTACATTTATATGTATCTTAAAGAAATAGATTATTTATAAACCAATAAATGTTACATCTTAGAAAATCGGGACATTGTACAAAATTTTTAAATCACAGAATTAATGGATAAATATTACAACGTTCTCGAATTCTCCTGAAAATTAGAACATTTATCTGTATAAACATGTGTTCGGTGTTTATTTAGGCTCTTTACTATTAGAATATAAATCCTTAAATGAATGTTTAGGATTAAAATTAAACGTAACAAAACTTTGTTCCCGATAAAATATTTTGAAATGCGAAAAAAGAATGGGTTTTCGAACGGACAAAGTATTTCTCAATTTGCAATATATGTTTAAGAGTATTGCAATATATAATGTTTCAGTAGTGTTTTGAGAAACACCAATACCTTATTATGTAATCCTTCATTTGAATTAATTACAAACCAAAATTAGCAAAATAGGATGAAAAAATTACACTTAATAAGTTTTC
>BMAW01057939.1:13570-49690 GCA_019974015.1 Nephila pilipes | reverse complement strand
ATATATATATATATATATATCACAAATTTCTATGTATTTTTTAATTTCGATAATTCAAGTCGATAATGTCGATAAGTCGAAGGTGAAGTTCAACTCATTTAATTTGAGAGGGCTTGAAATTTGCTACAAATATAGAACAACATTTTCTTATGATTCTGACGTGGAACGTGAATTAAAATTTCAACGTAATATTAAGCTTTCTGTAGCAGGATATCAAGAATTATATAAGCAACATAAGAAACCAAGAAAAACATCAACCACTAATAACAGACATTGTAACAACAAAAGTACTAACAGAAACCGTTAATAACGAATGAAATTCTTCATTTGAATGAAAGCCGACAGTTGTGCCAGACATATCTGATACATCTACAGATGATAGCATTTTTGATCCAGTTCGTAATAAACGTGCACGCGCTTGTTATCAAGTAGCGATGCATAACTAGTTGTTAGTAGTTAGTTTCTGTCACAGGTGAGCGGTGTGCTGCAATGTTAAAAAAACAACATCCTTCCAAAATTAAAAGCGCAACTGGCACTAGAGGCAGTGAAATTTATATTGTTTACGAAATATAGTTGTTTTGATGTTTTACGACTTAAAGAATTTAAACGTGACGTAATTGCATACAAAAGTTTGGGTATTTCGACTTTTGCATATTATACTCCAGAAATATTTTAAGCAGACATCACAGTGAAAAGGATATGTTGATTTGTTTCTCTTTTCTTGTATACTTGTATTAAAGGAATGATTATAAGACATAATTTAGAGATTATTAAATCAAGTGTTTCCTTTTATTTTGATGGACATGAATTTTATTCAGTAACAAATTAAGGAATTATGTACATATAAAAATCAGAGGAAACACTAGAGATTTAATTATTTCAATCCATTTGGAGAGAAATTCTGTGGTAATTAATTGTTAAAAATTTTCCATGGAATACATAACTCTGTCTGCTTTAATATGATAAGCAATTATATTTGCTTCGAGATTAAAATTATTACTCTCACTGGAAGAAAATTATGGTTTTAATAATCTACAATGCTTAAACAATAGTATTCAAAGTTGGAGACTAATATTTTGTTTAACAGCTTGCTGACTGCAATGAAATCTTGGATTTTTCCTAGAGTTACTTCAATACTAAGAGCGTTTGTCTAAAAAAAAACCATTCAAGTAAGATTCCTTCCTCTACGCCTTTTCAGAATACACACGCAATATTAGAATTCTTACCGATTAAAAAAACGAAATAATAATAACGATAATTATTTATATATTTGTATACATTAATGGTTTTTTTTCTTGGTCTTTCCAAACCAGAGATGCCAAAATTCTTAATAATGAAGTTGAAATAATTTTTTTATTTCAATTCTTATGTGCCCTTTGTATTATTTATTTATTTGTTTGCTGAAAAAAATCATAATCATCATAGAAAAGACATAAATAATATCAAATATTGGCAATCCTTTAAGAGTCTTTTGAATTGTTTTAAAGGCTTTGCTAGGTGGACTAGCCATGGATAGTTTCTATATCAAGGTGTTCCATTCAGATATTCTTCTGACAATGAGTTTGAGGATGCTCAGCTAGTAGTATTTATTCTCTTATAGACGAGAAGTCATCCTTAAAGCGAATCACGATGCTCTTTCAGCTTTTCACTATGAAGCTAAAGCCACGTATTTTTGAATCTCTTCTCGCTACTATTAGGAAATATATTGCCCATTACGTCATACCTAGCTTTGAATGTATAAGGCTTCAAACCTGAAACTTTCTGGATTTTAGCAAACGTCTGATACTGCACATTATTTTGAGAATATCTCCATTGATTTTTATGGTCCGTTCCCATAAACTAATAATGAAATTAGATTATTTTTACAGTTGTTGATTAAGCTTACGTATATGTTAAATTTTACCTTCTAAAATAAGTTACAGCTAAATAATGTGTTCTCACATTGCTAAATGGAGTATTTCTCCTATATAGTTTACATTGTCGATTGATTTGTGACAATGATATACAATTTATAAGTTATATAATGCAACGGTTATGCTACATATTAAATATAGATCGAAATTAGATTCCGGTGTATTAACCACAATTGAATCCAGTGGAATGCAAGATTCCTAGTTTGAAACCACGTTTGACAATTCTGGTTGGAAATAAATACATTTGTGGGATGAGAGAGAGAAATCATCTTCAAAAAGTCTGCCATGATTACTGTAAAGTGTAAGGTTACCGGACAAACACCTACTTTTTGACCTTAGCAAGAGAAATGCGAACACCTGGCAATATCTTCAAAGTTTTATGATCCATTTTCAATAACGATAATTTTGTTCTTGACATCACGCCGTGACTCAAAATATTTTCCAGAACTCTGTGTGAGGTTCATGAGAAGATAACGAAAATACAAGATTGAAGGAAAGAGTATACAAAAAAATATCGAAAGCCTATTTTTGTATACAATCCTTGAGATTTCGCATGGGTAAAATTACATCCATTAAGTAAAGCAAAAATGTGAATAAGTTTCAAACAGATGCCGAAACGAATCGAGCCTTATGTGATCCTCTCGCAAAAATGTCTTACATCAAATGAGATCACCAATCGGAATGAACTAAATAAAATTCTAGGTGTTAATCACTCCTCTCATTTAATTCCTTATCACAAACCTCTCCAATGTCCCTCACCAGAGAGACCTCTAAAGGTCAGCCAAGAAAGATTACGCTTCTTTCCTGGGATGGGTATCAAAAGTGTAGGGGCAGAATATATCGTGCGTTAGATAGCTAAGCCCTCGTTAGATAACGCCACTTTTACCACATATGAGCAATCCGAATTCTTAGCTTTCTTTCCAAGGGGAATACTGCAGTTCGGACATAGCAGTTGAATGATCAAGATGTAACTCATGATTGTGGTTTTATATCTCTTCTTTTTTTTATGTTGAGTGTTGTTGTTGTATTGTGATAGTTGTGTGAGTGTGTGTATTAAATAAACCAATTATTTTATTTGAATTGGGATGAGAGTTTTATCAACGAACTGATCTAGTCGAACACACAAAAAAGCATGGTGAAGTCACTAATTAACATAGTAGTAATTATTTAGTGTAAAAAAGTAATGGAAATAAAAATAATAAAAATAAAAAAAAAAGTAATAAAAAGTAAGGAATGTAAAAAACAAGTGAATCAAAGATCCGGTTAAAGTACAGTTCTTGAAAAATGAACAAGAACAGGGGAGAAAAGTTCATAAAAAAATACAAGATTCTCATTCGTGATTTCATGGGATGGTGCAGATTAATAGAACAAAAGATGCAAATATTTTGTCTGTTTCAGATATTTTTTCAGTTTTCAGCAAGTATGATGACATTTTTAACAAAATTCACAAACTTTGTTTTATGATGTAAGAAATTCCACATTCCGTATAATAGGGAACAGCAAAATTATACATATTTTGCATAAAAAGCAAGTATTTGAGCATGTTTCTTTTTACCTTGATGAGTGATTGCAACGATAAAACTGTTTTTTACAAATCTATTTCTTACGAATAATTCTTGTCGGTGTATTTCTATTCAAGTATTTATAAAGTAAGTCAATCGCTTTAGTTATTTCTAATGTTTTATTATGACGAATTATTATGGCGAAAAAAGTTAAAAAAAGAACAGGAAATTAAATTTTGAGTGAGGATTTTGACAGGACAATTTATCCATTTTTTTAACTTTATAAAATTATTAGCAGTCGCTGAAGCGTATTTTGTATTAAAATAAGGGAGAACTGCTTAAAAGATAGGTTTTGGATTATATGGAAAGCGTGACAAAGGTAGTTGAAAAAAAAGTAATAACCGTAATGACCCTTATGCAAATTATATATAAAAATTAGATTAATAAATTAATTAAGATACTATAATTAACATTACTTTTGATGACATTTTAATAAAATATTTGTTATATACTATTCTACAATAGAAGGCAAATCCTTCTTAAAGTCTTTGATATCCCATTTTTTTAAAAACAGAGCTTTTTATATGAACATATATATTGTTGTAGAAGTAATTTCTTGATATTTGGTGAGAATTTACATGTACTGTTGATGACAGGTATTCTGCTAAGATAAGTTAGATAACAATCTAATGCGAGAACAAGTGGTTTCGATCTCCTGATTTTTGAAGGTTTAGTTCTTTTAATATGATATTTCTGTTAACACTTAACTCTAACAACTTTCTCCCTTAACAATGATGAAAAAAGAATTGGAGTAAAGATTGATTACTATGAAGAAAAAAGAATAACGCATTTCTACTTAACAGCGATGAGAAAAAAATGAAATAAAAAATGAATACAATTAAGTTAAAAAAACCACAATACATTTAAATTTGGAGTAAAATTTGTGATATTTTTCAAATGTTTATACATCAACTGGTTATACTTTTATTTCAAAATGCTGGGTTGTTTTCAAAATAACTACTTTCGATAGAGTTATATTAAATAGTCTGAAAAGCGCGTTTTACTCCTCCACTTGAGTTATAATAATAATAAATTTTAATCTACATAATTGCTTCGCAAGATACGTCCATGAAACTCATAACTGTAAAAGTTAAAAAGGGATAAAAATAATCTAATTAAAAAAAAAAATTCAGCTGAATGTAAATTTGTGAATAGTGTAATTGGAGAATATAAAAAAAGATGAGAATAAAAGCGAGAGAAAATATTTAAAAACTTACCGATAAAAAAATTAAAGAAACACACACACACACACACACACACACACACACAATAATAATAATAATACACACACACACACACACACACACACACACACACACACACACACAATAATATCAATAATAATAACACACACACACACAATAATAATAATAATACTACTACTACCACTACTACTAATAACACACACACACATTGAGATAACATTTACGTGTTGAAGCTGTAACACTTTTGAGAGATGAAGAAATAATATTTAAATAATTTTCAGTTAAAATTTAGAAGTAAGATAAAAACTATACATATCAATAATATACTATTTCAATACAATGGTTAAAGAGTTAATATTTAAATAGTAAACATATATATAAAACATTAAGGGTTGTTAAAGTGAATGCAACAATAGTAATATAGCTTTTCCTGCCAAAACAATATCCTCTTACTGACCTCAGAAACAGAAACAATTATTAAAAATAATTTTGTTAGATAAAAATTTTATTTCACACTCATATCAACAAAGACACGAAATTAAAATTAAAATTGTCGGAATTTTGACACCTAATTTAATTTTAAAAACACGTGTTTTTGTTCCAGAGAAACTTAAAATTCTATGTAGGGAATTATATACCCCTTAGAGTTAAGTTTTTGCTAATCTTATTGATCTTAGAATTAAAAATTGCAGTACTTCCTTTTTTATTCGTAGAATTAACTTCTGTTTCGAAATATAGATGTCGCGGCTAATCTCTCTTCTCGTGTTTTTGACTAACTTGCACAAATGCCTTTTTCTACCAGTGATCTGTAACCGAGAGCCTTTAGTTACCAACCATTTTGCTCGGTTTCTCTATTCTTCATTTCTCTCTTGTTCCTCTCTCTCATCTAATGAACATAAATTCTCTCTTTCTTCTCTCCAACAAGTTAATCTAAAATCATCTAGTAATCTATCTTTATTTGTATCTAATTGTATGCTCACAGAGACAGTGGCAAAACTAATGGGAGAATTTTATTTCAATTTATACAAACAAGTAATTTCTTGGATAATTTGTAACTATAAAGTAAAAGTTTAATTTAGCATATAAAAATGATGCTATCTGTTAAAGAACTGATTTGATGTAGTGAATGTATCTCACGGAATAAATTAAAAAAGCACACAAACAAAATTTTTACCAATTGTAAGAAATATACTGGATTTTGCATTTTTTTCGCCGAATGGAGATCCAGATTCCTTTCTTCTTTAAAGCTTTAAATTCAACCTATGCAGGATTCTTTTTGAGAATTTCAACCATTCATTTTTAAATATTATAGCTGATCGAATAACACATATTAATTAGATTTGACTTTATTTTGATGTCAAAAAGTTTTTTTTTTTCATTGATTAACAAGAACAAAAATATTTATGAACCGAATCTGTTTATATATATACTAAGAATTAAGAATTTACGAATATTTATGAAGGATCTAAATCATATTTTGGAAAAGATAACAATATTTATTTAATGCTATTGAATGTTTGTTTATTTGCGTCGAAATTAGAGGTAACACGTATTAGTCAAATTAGGTTTTATTAGCTATATTCACGATGATTCTCGAAATTTTAAGTCTCGGTTAAATTACGAGGACGAAAATCAGAGTTAGCACCTCCTTCTCCAAACTTTCACACTTCGCCAACCGAAGGACTTGAAGTCACGACAGGTTTTAGGAGCATCAATCCCACTATACGACAGATCTTTAGAGGCTTCAAGATTTGAATCCAGTTCACGAGCCAGGAGTTCACGAGC
Source organism: Nephila pilipes (assembly GCA_019974015.1). NCBI lineage: Eukaryota > Metazoa > Arthropoda > Arachnida > Araneae > Nephilidae > Nephila > Nephila pilipes. The sequence continues at coordinate 43,225 of BMAW01057939.1, read as the reverse complement.
ATGACCATTAGGATACCACACGGCCATTTTATTTGATGGTGTAAAAGATTTACTAGGAACCTCTTTCCCTCCCTTTTGTCATACCACTTTCCGTCAAAAACATTGTATATTCGCATGTTTTCAAATTACTAAAATAAGTGAAACGATCTCTTCAAATTAAAGTAAAGCATTCATATGCTGAAGGTATAGAAATATATAGAAAGTATATAGTATAGTATATATAGAAAGGTTTTATCCTTATATTCTTTTTACCTTTTTATATTTTATCTCAATCTTATTTGATAGACATAAAATTCAGTCATGAGGTAATCTTCTGGTGTGAAAAATCAATTTACTGTGAGCAAATTAACCTGAAAATGTAGTTTGCATGTTGCTATTGTTTTCTGAATCAGCTGTGCATGCTATGTAAAGAAAATCACAAGGTCAAAAAAGTTTTTTTTTTAAAGTCTTAAAAGGACAATAAATTTAAAAATTGATTTTCAATCAATCTCCGAAGATAACCTTTTAAGGTTTTGCTGATCTAAAGAGAACTTGGGTTTCCTTTTTTAAAAAATTTACTTAAAATATCTTATTTATGTAGGATTAACACATTTAATTATTTTTAAATTTCATTCATTATAAGAAAATTTGGAAAAAAATAGTTGTAATACGCGCTAATTATAGACATCTCGAACTTTAAGCATAGAATATTGGTCCTAAAAGGAATTTTATTCTTGTAGAAATTAAACTTTTCCAGGAGAAAGAAAACTTTTTTTGTTCATTGGTTATAAATTATTGTGTACTGGATATCACAATTTAAAGTACTAATTTTAACGCAATTTTTTGAGACTAAATTAAGAATTTCACTCAATTATCCGCAAAATTTCAAGGAACACTCAAATTAATACTTTTTAAAAAGTATCCCTTAAGTAAATATCCATTAAGACATTTTAAAAATGTCTTCAGGGATATTTATGACATTTTTCAATTCATTAACCATTCAAAAACAGATGAGCGTGCCATATGCAATTTGTTAATTTTTTGTTTGAATAAAATGTATTTAAAAACAGATTTGTTTGCTTTATATAGAAAATGAAATGATAAAGTATCAAATACAAAATTTATTGAAAAATTATTGTAATGAAACATAGAAACTGTAAAAATTTAATAGATTTTGTGAATTTATATCGGTAATATGCATTTAGCATTATCATATTAATTTCGATTTATAAAACTTATAAAAAGAATTCGTACACAAATATTTTTTACTTAAAATTCACTAAGCTTTAAATTTTAATATATTTGTATAAAAATTTTAAGAAATTAAATAAATTTGAATTATAATAAAAAATTTGTTGCATATGACTGGCAATATAAAAGTAAAATTAAATATATATGACAAGCAACAATAAATATGAATTAATTTATTATGAAGTTAATAAATATTATTTTGAATATGTTTTACAGAATCTACAATTTTTAAGTATATTAAATACGTATATCATAATGATAATATAATCTTTATTTATATTACGCTTTTTTCACTTGTTAAATTTATATCAGCTGCAATTCGTATAATCTTAAACTTTATTCATTTATTTATCATTATTATTTTGAGAATTTGAATGCTTCTGGTTTTTATTTTTTAAAATTCTATTAGTAGGAAGAAAAGGAAATTATAATATAAAAGTAAATTATGCAGAAAAGAAATTCAATAAATATCTTTCGATACAAATAAATGATTCAAAATGCTAAATAAAAGAAATACCCAATTATTTGGAAACATAAAACTATTGTAAGCTATCCAAAATAATGTTTTTTTTAATAGAAAAAACAGCTGCTAATATTCGAATATATAAACTAAAAGTTAATTTACTATAAATCAATTAATACTTATAATTAAATAAGCCCACTAATCTATTTCGTGGATTATAAATGCAGTTGAAAATTAATTAAAAACACAAATTTTTTATTAGACAGTACAAATCTGATTTCTAACTCCACTATGATATTTTTTAAATGTTTTTTTTTTTTTTTTTTTTTCAAATTTCTATTACTTTTAATGGAAAATTAAGTTCCGAACCTTAGGTGTGAGTTCATCATTTGGATGTAATTTAGTATACAGTTTCCTTAACAATATATTGGCTATATTTATGTGGCCGCGGTGGCTTAGTGGTCATGGCTTCGGATTCGTGGCCGGCGGTTTTCGTGCAGTCGCTGGCTCGATCCTTGGCCGCCAATGATCCGTCGTGTAGCCGGGGTTGATGCACGTTAAATCTTATAGGGGCCCAAATTTCTCCCATTGGCGTGGTGTGGAAGTTAGGAGAGGGAGTGCCAGCTCAGGTGTCGTCCTCGTCACTTGACAGAGGTTCAAATTACAGGGTCCGTCGTATATGTCCTCGTGTTGCTTCTAGTGTGACGTTAATGAAAACTAATTGGCTATATTTATGGAATTAAAGTTAGAATTCGGTAGAAATTTGAAATTCAGATTATTTATCGCAAACAGTAATAAATCACTTAAAATAATTCATAACTTTTTAAAAATGGAAAAATTTAATTTAATAAATATTTATTTTTAGAAATAGCGTAGCAAATTTATGTGAATCAAGCTACCTAATTAATCTACCTTAAAGCAATTAACAACGATATTACTAGTATCTTCTAGTAAAGTTACAGAAATTATTAAGAATGTTCTCTCTCTTTCTCTCTCTCTCCAATACAATAGCTCCCACAAAATAGCCATTCTCTTCTCACAATTCACTCCTCGTTTTGAAAGGCATGAAACAATATTATTAAATATTACAGATTCGATAATATTTAAATAAACATTATTCCAAGCTTCAGATTTCAGGATCACAAAATAAAGAATATACCCTATAAAATTTGAGATTTTGCTACGACTATTTTTTTTTTTTTTGGTAATGAAACAGTATAAAAGTTTTGTTTCCTTAATATATCAATATTTAATTTCCCGGGGTAAAACAGTTTAATTTTGAAAATGTGAAAATGAGCTCCAGGACCGAAATTCAATTTTTAATTTAGGAAATTGTCATTCTAATGTCTGAAATGCGTAAATTGCTGCATAATATGACAAAGGAAACTCAACGCAATCGCAAATGAGTGCAAAAAATAATCCAGAAGTATAAAAAATTAGGGCAAATTGCAAATTAATCTGAAAGAATAGTAAATGAGTCCTTCAGTTCAACAATCAAAAGATACATCATTCGTGAAGTAAGAAAAAATTCTAAAAGCGAGAGCTCTGTAAAAATTGTCTCACTTATTTCTAAAGTAATATAAAGGTTACTCCAACATGGAAATTATAATGATTTCATATCTTAAGGAAAACTATTAATTTCCAAAGCAAATAGAGAGAAAATGCGTGTATCTGCTAAATATCGTATTTCACATCCTACATATTTCGGAATAATGTAGTATCCAACGGTGAAAGCTAATTTAATGTTTTTGGAGGTTATGGTGGATGGTAAATTTGACGAATCCTGATCTTTTTTTCCTTCGCTATCAAGTATGGATGCGGTTTGGTACTTATATGGAATTATATGATTACAAAAGTAGTGGGAAAGTTAGCATTTATTGACAAGGTCTTGGATAAAATGAAATATTTGAATATACTCTAAGAATAAATTAAAATTAGATGCCCAAAAATTAGGCTTCAGGACGCATTTTTTGTTTTAACAAGATAACGCTCCGAAATATACCACTAAAGTGGATAAGATATGGCTGTTGTACAATTGGTATAATGCACACACACATTTGCATACACCATCTTATTATCTCATTCCTATTGCGATAGAAAATTTGTGGTCTCAGCTGAAAATTCCCGTTCTAGTTTTGAACAGATATATTAGAAGTAATAAACAATTATGGACATGAAAATTACTCAAAAATATCCGGCAAAACAGCACAAGTCCTTTTAACTCAATGCAAACAGTTTGGAAGGTATTCTTAATGTAAATAAATAAGCAATGAAATATTAATTTGTCTTTATAAAAAAAACAAAAAGGAATTTTACTAGCTGTGTGTTTAATTTTGTGACTTAAGACTCTGTAACTTCAACGTAAAAATTGGTCCTTCCGTAGGCGTGGTATGGAAATTAGGAGAGGGGGGTGCCAACTCAGGTGTCGTCCTCGTCACTTGACAGATATTCAAAATTATGAGGTCCGTTGCCAATTGTTGCTTCTAGTGAGACGTTAATAAAAACTAAACTAAACTCAACGTAAAAATTATGGTAATTAAAATATTGTCGATACTTTATTTTTGTTCCTTAGTCGAATATTTTTTGTAATGCGATTTTAATGTTCCTGTAAATGTTAAACTTACATGGGTATTTTAAGAAAACAGTATTACGCCTTTAAAAAAGAAGAGAGTAATGTATACTCAATTTTGGTAGACAATGAATAAAAAAATAAATAAAATAAACAAACATTTGAAAATTCCCACAATTATCAATATATTCCAAAAATATTTAAAGAAATGTATTTTAATAATTTTATAGGGAAAACTAATAAGATAAAATTCACTTTTGAATTCTAAAGTAAGCAATTTAAGTTTCAGAGTGATCTATGGGAGAAAATCCGAATTATCATAACATTTATTTAAAAAAAGTAAATAGTTCTATGAAAATTGTAAGGAATAAACATCAGAATTTTTTAATAATTTGATTAGAAATAATATATTGCATAAATCCCTTTTTCATATGATATTATATATACGTGATTCAAAATATTCATACTTTTATATTTAGAGAGAATAAGCCTAACTTATCGACTTTTTAATGAATTTTTCTAACTTATTTGTGCAACTCACATTGTCCTGAACTCAGTTTTAATTGACAATTTTATATTCACAGATAAATTTTGCTCATATTTGATAGAAAAATTCACCCTAAATCTAATTTCCAATAAGCCGAATAGAAATAATGTTTTTGAATTAAAATTAAATCTAAAAAAGAATTAGGACTTAACATTTACTTTACATCATTATATCTATATACTATTGATTATATGTTTCAATATTAAATAACTATGGGAGAGAAAGATACTTGAGGCTCCTATCTATTGGCCATTTAGTGAACATATTGTTGATCCTATGGAATTTCGACTTCCTTTCTCAAATCTGAACTTATTTGAATGCAACAAAGTGTATCTGAAGGAGCAAAAAATAATGAAGGCTTCTGCGGAATTACATTTTTTTTTCTCCAATTTTAAAAAAATATTTTGAAATACTTTTAAAGACTGGAAATCCCACAAATGAATCATCAAAATAGCGGTAAAATATTTTTAAACTCGGAGCAAAAATATAGTTCTGTAGCTGTTCACTTTATTGCATTCAAATAGATGAAACAGTAAGTATTTGAGAATGGGATTCGAAATTCCATAGGATTAACATTACGTCCACGAAATCAAAATGGCGGGTAGAAGGGAACCCTAAATAAATATGCAACGAATTTTATATTTTGAACGGAAAATAGTTTGTAAGAAAAAATATGTGAAAATCACATCCAATGTATTGAAGAGTTAAAAACTCAAAGTACATCCGCAAAGCATGCTTTTAATATGCTTCATGGAAGTTCGTTTAAAAAGCTGGGAAAACTTTGTATTTATTATTCTAAACATATAATTTGATATTGTTAATAAATTATGCTCATTATTTAGGAAGGAGTCTTAATTAACTTTGATAGAAAACTCTTCTTAATAGTTCTTTGTCAATAAAACCTGATCAACAAGCATTTTTATTTTTGTTATATTCAAGAATTGAACATTCTCTCATAGAAACGCAAGATATAAAATAAAATGTTTGGATAAGGTATAAAAATAAAATGCTTCGCATATAATTAACCACTAGGGTAATTTTTTCAAGCAGTAAGGAATGATTTCAAAATGTATTTAATATTGCAGTGAAGCAAAATGCCGTGGTACAATCCATTTATTGATCAGCATTTTTTTTCGCCTACGAGTTAATGAATATAACAATATCTTGTCTTTTCCTAATATCATTAATCACTGAGATGGCCTTGAAATAAAATAAACAAGCTCCGCTTCTGAGCAGCGAAATAGATGAAAATGAGATTTATACATATAGAGCCCGTAAACGTTCGAAAAGTTTCTGCCAATACATTGTAAAGTTAACTAAAAGTTGTGGATTTTATATTTATACATATATACAAATACATATAAAACTCTTCCTAATTTTTATTAATTGTTGCATTAATCCAAATTTATACCAATTAATCTTATCACGCAAAAACTATTTCAACTTTTACTTTCGACCTTAGTAAAATTAGCAATGACGTAACGCATTCTGTCCAATTTTAAAACTCGTAGATTCCATCTAGCCCGCTTGTTCTTTCCGCTTTAGTTACTCCCATGCAGTACGCGCTGCACTTCACATGTAGCTGATTCCACGTCTCTGTGTAGAAGAGCAATATCCAAACATCTATGACAGTATGGTTAAAAGATACTAATAATACACACACACACACACACACATGATTTCTATGAATTTAGAATTATGTAAGCTACGTAACTCTTTTGCTTGAGGAAATATTTGGTATTTATAAGTCAAAATAATTTAAATTGAATTTAAATTGTTGTAAGTGTTTTTTATACGTTTTGAAATAAAAAAAAATTATTTATTTAAGATACTGATGGTGTTGAAATTCTGAAAAGGTTATTTTAGGCAATAATTATTTAAATGACGTAATGCTTTGCATGTAATGAATTTATTGTATTTAAACGTCGAAATGTTTTGATGTAAGAAACATGTTATAAAATTCTCATTGAATGAAGTCCGAATGTTGCACAGCACTGTTCACTTTTTATGGGATGGAAAATAACTTCTAGAAATGATGGGAAATTTTATCATTTAAAAGTGAATATCATGGAAAAAATCATTTACTACTTTCATGATTACAAATTATTATTATTTTATTATTAAAACTTAATTATGGAACAGACTTTTGGTTGCATTTTGTTAGTTAAAACTATTTTTTTTGCCCTTTTCTGCCAATATTCAAGAGTTAGAAATATATGCAACTTAATTTTTTTAAATAATATATTGCATTTACTAGAATATTTTGGTTTCTTGTGATGTGTGAGTGTGTGAAAGTAAAGTTTATAAAGACGCAAGACCAGATGTGGCTATGCTATGCTAAACATGATGTAAGTGTGGTCTAGACGTTTGAAAAAATTGAACAAGATAAAAAGTTTGACAAGAAGGAGGGTCGAAAATAGTGAAGGATCCCTAGGGTATCCTGGGGGCTTTTCACTCTTGTTTACCAAAGACAGTAAAGCTCAAGGGAAAGAAAATAATCAGTAGAGTGCCTCGGGGTCAAGATGCTCATACCTACATAAGGAAGACAAACCCCTGAGGTCCCTTGATATAATACCCCAAAGGCAGGGTGCCTGTCTATACCCTCAAACACTGGGTATCTATTTTAGTCGCCTCTTACATGCATGAGCTACAGTGGGACTATTCTTTTACACCTGACAAACACACATGTGTTCTGGTGATGTCAAGGAAAATGTAATGAAATTTTAGAATATTTTCAGCAATTTTTCGTAACATAACGAAACAATTACTAATTTCATATGTATGGGTTTGTAGTCGAGAACAGTTGCAAGCAGGAGAAATTAATTGCTCTTCCTTCTGTAGTAGAAGTAGCACCCAGATATTAATTGCATTTGTTTCTTCTTTAGCATTTAATTTATTATGTTCTATTCATCTTAATTCAAGACTTATTGTTATTATAACTTTCAAGCTGATAGTTTGTAAATTTACTTATTTTTTTAATTTTCAATGCAGCAGGCGATACAAACATTATCCTAACGCCGAACAGAGATCAAAAGAATACACTATACAGAGACACATCAAACACAAGAACAGAAAAAAGATGAACATAAGAAGCGTATAAAATCAAGAAGTTAAATTATTCTAAGAATATGTGGCCTCTCAATATCGGGAGTAGATACAGTTCGTGAGAGTTGAACAGACGGGGAGATGAGGACCACACCACTGCAGCAAAGCGGGCATGAAGGACTATCCACTATCCGAAATGGGCAAAGATGAGCATATGAGCAATCATGCCCAGTCATGAGATGAAAGGCAGCCACAGCGATGCTTCTAGGACAACCGGAGAGATTAAGGATGTCATGAAGGGTAAAGTTTTTCGCGTCCGCAGTATTCCTCAAGCTACACGTGCCCCTGGGTGGTGCTAAATGAGTAACAGTTTTGCAGCCGAGATATAGTATGTAAATTTATTTAATTAAACAAAAAAAGATCTATTTATTCCATAGATTCATTATTATATGTCAAACTCATTATAAGTTATGGAGTTACCTAAATTGATTCAAATTTAGAACTCTCTGTCTCCTTATATAACTTAATTAACTAAATATAAACATGTTTACGAAATTATGCAAATTAAGAAGAAATTAATAACTTTCAGAAAATTTATTAATAATTGTGATTTAAGTCAAAGAACATGTATGAACATATGAGGTGATTTACGGATGGGGCAACTATAAACTACTTAAGTGTTAATATTAAAACCGGTATTTTTTTTATCATCATCTGAACTTGTATCCTGAAATTAATAATTCAACTAGTCTTAATTTGTGGCATTAATAATTTTCTCCTTGTCGAGATCCCAATGACAGTTAAAATTTATAAGATATTTGGTACAGCTTTAGAATAAAATTTTAAATCATAACTTTTATTTGCATTTAAGATTTATCTAAAATTCTCAAATTTAAGTTTTGAACAATATTTTCCGATATATTTATATATTCTGAGTAAATTTGTTTCTCACAGAATATGGAACAACTAACCTATCTGTATTAAAGAAACTAATGACTTTTATCTGTACCTAAAACGGGCCTTTTCACTTAAATGGAACCTAATGATGGAGTTGTGATTTGGTTTTAAGTATTTTCATCCGCGAAGAACTAGTTGTCGCTTCAATTTCCTTCTCATCCAATCATAATCCTTGTAACCCAGTTGATGACTTTTAGGTTAAGTGTATCAGTAATCTGCAGTTGTTTCGAAAGTAAAACCATTCATCCTCAAAAACACTATAATTATCATTAAACATTTTACAAATAATTACTTCAGCTCACTGTTCAATAAGAAACCCAAGTGGATGTCGTTATTTGTAAATATGATGATTCAGAAATTCACCGCCTCAAGCAAACGGGTTTAATTTCACTCGAAAATTCAAGATGGATAACACTTCTGAAACAAGCTGCACACTTTTCACTCTATAATTATGTCCCAGCTTGGAGGTCACCTTTGCCCTTTGGCTATGTTTGTGAGTGAATGTGAACTTTCCCCACTGACCAGGCAGACGTTGCTATGAAATGAGTTAAAAGTAAAGGAAGACAAACAAATCAGTCCCTCTTCAAGTGGTCGTTCGTTGACCTACACTACACCGGATCACATGATGTTCCTGTTTAGAAAACAGCCGGACATTTTTAACTGCTATATCATATGTCAAGATCATTGACACTGGGAGTGAATGCTGTCACATAAATTATGAAGAGAGATAGATATTTTCCAAGGGACATAACGCTGGTGGCAACGGTTTCTGTCTATGAACAGCACCGAGAAAAAAGTTGCTAGAAAAACACCCCGGGAAAACATCCAAGCAATTTATTGCATAAGATAATGCAACGAATAGCCTAAGCCTGTTATCTGTATTATTTTCCACTGAAATTAATATGGTCTACCAGTTTAATTAGAGCCTGTGTCTTTGTGAGTCAATAATTTGACCATAACTGGTTTGACTAGTCTGATGCAAAAGCTAACTATTAGGTATATCAAGTAAGATAAAATTGATAGGACGCAATACTTTATTTAATAGGGAATTTTTATTTAAAAGAAATTTAAGTTTATGTTTTTTCATGTTCCAATACCATGTCAATATTATATAAATAACTAAAGACTCAATAACAAATTTCATGTAGAGAAATGAATAGTACTGATACTTATAGTCTAGACGATTAATAAGTGGATTAATTAAATATTCTACCCGTGTTTCTTTTATTCAAAAAATATATAATTAGCTGGAAATCTTTCTTAATTTTATTATTACTGAGAGTTATTCCGATAAAATGTATTTCTATCTTAATCATTTAAAGTAATTTCTCAAATCATAACTGTACGATACAATAAGAGACAAATCGAAATTTTTTTTCAACACGATACAAATGAATTATATACTATTAAATTAAAATACAAAAATATTTAACTATAGATTTCAAGCGAAACACTAAATTATCAGCAATCCTAAAAGTTGGGAAACAAATCGAAGCCACAATAATTTTTTTAAATTTCTTTTCGATGAATACTTTTCTCTTGCGTATTTTCACTAGCTATAGTTACAGAAACCGTTACAACACAATAATATTGTTATAAAAGTAAAAGTAGTATACGAGTATGATATAACCAAGTTTTTTTATAAAACAGTTGAAACTTAATGAATAGATAGTAGGAAAAAAGATACAATTCGGAAAATATGACAAAGTAAGATTTGCGGATAGATTGCACAAATAACTGATATTTGTGCAATCCATCCGCAAATATTGGCGAAATGATCCATAGATAGCGCAAAATAATTAAATGAAATATTATCTAACGTTACGTAATAATGCAGTAGTCTTTTTTCATTGAGTGGAAAAAATGATGTTCAGGGAATATCATATTTATTTCACATCCGCCTAAAACACACACACACACACACACACAATATATATTTATTCCAGTTACCTATTCAATTAGATTACATAACAAAACATTAATACGGAAATTCTAGTGTATGACATATTAAAATATTGTGATAGGATATATTATTTACAAATAATATTACTAAAATAATCACGACGCTTTTTAAAATGTTACGAGTTTTATTTAATAACGAAGCTGAATAGCAAAATTCTCTTCAATGACTGAGGTAGAACTTCAAATTAGCGCCAACAAATAACTCCCGTAATAACAATTTAGTATTACAATAATTTAATTGAACATTTAGACAAACCATTCAGAAATTACAAGCTGTAACAATATTGTAAAACTTGTTTATGTTATACTGATTGAATACAAATTATGACGCATCAAAAATATACGCAGCTAGTTAAACATATGCTTAAATCTTTTATGAATAACATTTCTTGACAATAAGTTACAGTTAACGCATATTAACATCAAATTAACTAGCAAATTATAGAAATGTTATTGTTTCTACTTGACGCCAATGCATTTAAATTTTATCCTTAATCGGTTTTACTCTGATGAGACTGTTCTTGATTTGGAACATTTTAACAATTATTGCACAGTGCCATTTTGGTATATTGCACTATCAGCCTTTTTTTTTACCATTATATGCACCTAATACCCTGCTTTAAAATTCTCTAATCTTCTAAAAAATTTTGGTATTTTATGAAGGCTATTAAAATATTCATCCAATCACCTTTCCCGAAATAATTGCGTAAATTTCTGAATTGCCATCTACTATGCCTGTGATGTTGGGTTATTCGCGATTGTATCTTCACTAACTTTGGAGTCTGTTTGGTAATGTCAAATGCATAAAATTGCAATTTCTTCCCAACCCAAATGAAACTTGGTTAAGTAAATTAGATGAAGATAAGAAATAGAAGGAAGGTAGAGGTTATCAATAAACTGATAGTGGCTATTTGTAAATTGGATTGAAACATCGTAATTAATCTTTTCGGTTGAAGCGACTCCTAATTAAAGTGGTGATATCGGGCTATACGTGATTTCCTCTTCACAAACTTCAGGGACTATAATTAGGTAAGTTAGATGAAAATAAAAATAAAGTGAATTGAATTAGAGATAATGATTTATGGATGAAAGGGAATGGAAAGGGAAAAAAGGAAGATAAAAGACAACGACATGCTGACAGATATTTGCAACGCTAGATTTCATTATTAAGGCATAATCTAAAATTGACGAATTAAGTGGAATTCTAGAGAGAGAGATTGTATATATATATATATATTCTTAAATGATTATTAATAAAGTATTTTCTTTTGCTGTTACGTATCTTCCGTCTAATAATTATTGATTGTGTTTAGAAAAGATGGGAGTAGAATTAAACAATAAAGAACGGATGTTAAAAAGTTCTAAGATTCGAATTGGTTATAATAGAGAAGTGCTAGAATCAAAATGAGGGATTTGGTAAGCTAAAACTTTATTATTAGAATATAAACTAAGATTGACCGAGTTGAGAGTCCTACATATTCTTTGCCAGTTAATAAAGTATTTTGTCTTTCTCTTACATATCTCCTATTGCAGTTTTAAATTTAATGATTATTTAACTGGATTTTAAAATTTCTGTAGAATTAAATAGTGAAGGAAATACGTTATAAGTCTATTTATTGGAATTTAGAAGTAGTTTAGAAAGGAACCAAGGATGATCCGATTATAAATGGGCAAAAATGATGACTCATTGTCTGATAGATTATTTAGATCATTAGAGAGGGAAAAAAGGCTTTTAATTAAGAAATTTCCCTACTTGAGTGACTTAAGTAAAAAATTACCCATGACTCAGAGTAGAATTTCCAATAATTATTTTCAAATGGCATTTCGATGATTTTACGTCCTTCTCCTACGGGCTTCCGAATAATTTTATAAAAAAAATTATTATTTTTTTTCCAAAATAATTTTATAAAAATTCTTCTTTCTACCTGACAGTGTCTTTATGATGAAGGAAAAATTTGTTTCATGAGAGAGGCAAAATTTGCGATTCTTTAATTAAATTCTCCAAAATGAAAAATTCTAGTTGAAATCAAATCAATCATCACTTACTGAAAACCATCCATAGTTAATTTTTTTTTATATTGATTGCTTGTGAATAAACATCGAACTTAGAATCAACTCGAGAATTACAGCGAAGCACATCGTAATTTTGAACCTCTTTCAAGTGATGAAAACGACACCTGAGCTGGTACTTCCCTCTCAAAACTTGCACACTATGCCAAAGGAATAAATTGGAGACTCGACAGATTTAACCTGTATTATACCTACTATATGGTCAGTTTTTATTAGTACCAGGATTCGCGGCCACAACTCAACAAAAACAATGCCTTCCGTGAGCTAACGATCACTTCTAGGCTGCTCCGACCCCTTAATTTTTTGGAATTTATGTGCCTTTAGTTAGAACCTTTCTCATGGTATTTCTACTTCTGATAATCCAGAACATAAATTCTATAACAATAAAAGCAACATACCAAGAAGGAGTTATCTAAATAGAATAAATTGCGCATGTACATACTTATAATAGAATATGCAAATGATTAAATTTTGGCGGTTAGTGACTGACTATCTGGAACTCTGGCGCATTGGAAGAGAGCTTTCGGATGGTGCATAAAACAGATGACATTCTAATGCTAAGGCATAGCTTCCAGGAGAATGTGGTTCTGTCGACACACGTGAACTGTATCAAAGTCTCGCAGATGAATTCATGTACGATAAGAAAGAGGAGGTGCAATTGGCGTAAAAGATGCAAGGTGGTAAAATCGCAGGATCGCTTGACATTTGGGTCGGAGCGATGGTACCATTCGACGATATTGGCAGGAATGAGTGAACAATGCCAGAACAGAACGTCAAGTTGGTAGCAGTGGACCTCAAGTGATGATAGAAGGGATGAACAGAGTGATCGTCCGATCAACACTCACGACCTCTGAATCTTTATCAAAGATCTGATGTATAACCGGGACACCAGTAACTACAATTACCATCGATAAGCGATTCAACAAATGGGGATTAGGGGGCAAAGATATTTGTGCCATTTGCCCCTCACAGTTGGTTGTATACCGTCAGATATGTTATCAGGAATGCAAAGTGCATTCAATTTGGAATCTAACGAACTGGAGTGGGATAATTTTCAGAGATAGGTTCCGTTTCGAACAAAGCTCCGATGACCATGAAAGATGTATCAGAACAGTGGGAAGAAGGGGAGTAGGGGATTCTTACCTGACAGTAGTCCTCCACAAAGCCTAACAACCAAGAACTTGATAGTCAGACCCCCCCTTTTTTTATCGAGATCTTATGACCCGTTTTATTGCCCTTATTTACGCGAACCCTAAGGCTTATATTTAAGCAGGATATTTCCCTACAGCACACATATTGTCTTTATATTGCTTATCTACTTACTTCTTCAACACTTTAATGGCTGGTGAGGTCGCCAGATCTCTCCCTGATAGATCATATTAAAGCTCGAATGAGCAGGCGTCTGCAACCCTGCCTGGATTACCCCTGTATAATTCACCATTTGGGCCGTGTATTTCGCAGGAGGACATTCAGAGAATAATGCAGTGCCGTAGGAGGACTTTCGCCAAATCTACGTGCCAATTCCCAGAAAGATAATAGCTTACATGGGGGCCAGAGGTAGACCAATGAGTTTTTTTTTGGTCTTGTGTAATAGCTGTATTTTCTGAATAAAACATCCATTTCCTATAAGTACTGCTTGCATTTCGTTTTTAATACATGCCCATCACATCAACCGAATTCCGACCCATTCGGATAACTCCTTCTGGGTGGTCACTAAAGTATACATGACGCCTGTTGGCGTAAGAAAATTGTGGTGCCTCATCCTTATGTAGAGGGGAGAGGTTGCCAATGTATTACATAAGATGCAACCTGTATTCACAAGAGGGGCAGGAACATGTGAATGGCAGGAACGGAACGAGCTCCATATATAAATATTTTTTTGTTATTTGTTGAAAACGGGGTCTTTATTACGATTTATATACCCTTATTGACATAACTGAATTTTCCAGAAAGAAAGTATATAGATATTACAGTCGCCTTTTATTTTAATGAGTGCATTTCTAGAAAACGAAAGAGTTCCTTTAACACCCAATGAAAGTACAAAGAATGATAATGATCAACAAGAAGTAAAATTATGATTATTAGAAATTAATATTAGGTATGGTTTTGGTGAATTCCTAATAAAGAGTTCTTCAGAAAGTCCCTGCATTGTTATACTTTTGAATCAGTCCAAACATGGGAATAAGCTTAGAATTGTACTTCTATATAGTAAAAACTTACGTTTCATTAAGCATTGGAATACCACTAATTAATAGAGCGTTTTTAATCATGAGAAAATTCAGTCCTTGTTATATCAAACATATCAAAGCATGAGAAAGTCCAGTACTTGCTAAACAATCAATATCTTAACAATTAAAGTACAACTGGTACTTTAATTTATTTAACATCTCCTGTATTACTTAAGAAAATGAAAGTTAAACATTGCAGAAATTTGCACCAAAATTTAAAAGGTTCCAAATATTCGCTCACAGTTTCATATTATTTCCGACAGTTGAGATAGAAAAGAATGGGACTTCACTTATATCCATTCTAAGCTGCATAAAACAGAGAGATTTAATTGGGAACTAATTTAGCTTCAGCTTCGAGTAGTTCGCTGTAATTTACCTAAAAGGGACGCCACAGAGGACTTTCCATTTTTAACGAAGCGTAAAAACCAGGCAGTCACTCTTTCATTTCCTGGTAGTTCTCAATAAGTACACGAATCACTGGTCGTCTCTCAGATTCTTATTCTCCAATTCTCGAAGATAAACTTCAAATCTTCTAAATGTTCAGTGTTAGAATGATAGATTTCTTCTTTTTCATACAAAAAGAATGGACCAACCCATTATAATTTACAATTTTTAATTTTATTTGCTTCTACATTTCTTCACAACGCATAAAAAGGATATGCCTCCCACTTTATGATTCTGTCAGCTCTTGGATAATACTAACATGATTTTTAAGCAATAGTTTTAAATGGCGTAGTGCTTAAATATATTCAGATCAATACGATGTTTAAGCTGCAATGACCAATTAGAATCTTGAGAGCATTTTTCACATTTCTTCGAGATATTCGGAAAGTAAGGAACGTTTTGGAATTAAAAAGAAACTAAGCACATGAAAGGAAATTATTATATACATCGGAAAGAGACCTCCTAAAATTCTACTTTTCCACATAGTCATCAAACAAATTGAGGCACTTATCAGAGCGGTGGACAAGCTTTGAAATTCCTTCGTCATAGAATTCTGACGCCTGTGTCAGCAACTCAGTGACGCGCACCCGCAGCTCCTTGTCGTCTCACCCACGTCTCGTCACCAGTTACGATTCGATCCAGTAATGAATCACCATGTCTTTCGAAGGCCTCCTTCTTGATTTTTTAATAGAATTACGCCTGATGAATGTTCCAACCACACACACACATTGATTAGTTTCTTGCTCAGAGTTTCACGTATGAATTTCTACTTAGAATTAAATGAAACAAGTTTTTATTGGTCCGACCTGAGTACAAATTTGATCAAATCATGGATATTTCCTCAGCTGGACTGGCATTCGAAATCCATTCTGTCTCAGGAAAGACATCGTCGACTTAAAAGTGTGTAAGTCGTTAGATTAAATATATATTTTATGTTTTTACTATCAAATTTTACAATTTCTGATATTAGTTGGTCACATGTTCTCTGATTCTATATTTGGAACTAAATATAATCAGACCGTAACAAACCAGGTGCATCATTATGATTAGATCAAAGAAGCACTTATTTTCAGTTTAGAATCTTCTAAATCTAAATATGTAAGTAGTTACGACTTTATAAATTATAACGTTGTAAGACTCACTTTCTGGTTTTTATTGTTGCATTTAATGCTATTTTATTCTGTTTAATCGATTCTTCCTCTTTAAACGATCCATTGTTAATTTTCTAAGGGATTATGCAAATGAGTTAAAAAAATTGAATTGTACAATTTCTATTTTAATTGCTTAATGCAATTGTAAGAAGCAGTCAAGAGGAGTGATGTAAGCTGTGTTTATGCCCGTGTAAGCAGGGTATATTATCAGATCTCTTTTTCTTCAGTAACTGACACTGAACTTATTATGAGATAAATATGAAAATTTTAATTTAGATTTACAGTTATTAGTTAGTGAATTTATTTAGTTGATACTTGCATTTATCTCACTCGCTTCTGTTTACATGACTTTTTATTTTCTCAAATAGAATTTTACTTTTGTTACACCTCTCAAGCTGATAGTTTGTTTAAATAAGGGCTATTTAGTTTGTGTGGCAGAATCTCTTCTTTCTTTCCTTTTTTTCTGTTAATTGAAACCTAGGAAATCTTGTTGTTAATTAAGAAACAGTCCACGGGGTCTTAACAGTTTTATTTGATTTGAGCTGTATAATAATTAAGTAATGAAATTTCAGAGATTAGAATTAGTATGAAGGGATAGTAATAAATTGGGTTAGCATTTGTTTTCATTGAACGTTTCAACCCTCCAATCTCTGTTCTACTCTAAGGTTAATTAAATACAGCCAATATGCCTCGAAATTATTTTTCCTCAGTCACAGATGACGAGTTTTGCATCTTAATGGCTATTCTACGTATCAACTTAACACCAATGTGAACACATAAGCTATGGCTTCCAATGCAAATAGAGCCGTTATCTGGCGGTTGCAATATTGTGGTGAATGACGTCACTAAAATATCATCTATGAAAACCGAAGGCGTGTTTTCCTTTAAGACAACTGAATGCGAGGAAATCACTAAACTGGTTTGCTTAGACGAGTAATGACGGTAAATGACGTTTTGGTGACTTCTTTGACCGTAATATAACGATCGTTAGATATTAGCACCGGTTTCTTAGGAAACTATCTTTAGAGATCCTATATATTTAGCATGTTTCAGCCCTGCTACAGGAAGGCTTAAGAAATAAGAGATCCGAACTCGCTGTTTATCAAACAGCCTACTTTAAACAGCCATAAACTTTATAATTGATTTTCCAGATTATTGAATACAGATGCAATTTTTAAGAAAAAAATATTAAATTCGAATTCTTTTGTGAAAACTAACTATTTTGAGTTAAGTTCTTTAAACTTCAAAGAACGTTCTGGTAAATATTTTTCATTTTAAATTAATTAGCAAAATGTAAATTGAAGAAAAGTGTTTAAAATTTACTGAACGATTGAATACAGAAAAGCAATTTTTTTAAGTTTGATTTTTTGCGCATTTGTACTACTTAAAATGTGAACATATCCATCCTTCTATTTTTTCGACATAATTAAGTGGTGTTTTGTGGAACTCTAATATTTAAAAATAAATAGATAATTAAGCATTTTTTAACGAAATTTAAAAATTTATCCGATGTACTAAATTTTAAAATTTCAATAATATGGTATTATGAATAAGTAGGTTTAATCCAAATGACGAAATCGACAAATGCCTTTTAGTGAAAATTTGTCTCAATTTATTATAGTCAGGCTAAAATTTACTAATGGGAATTTTTACGGTTTTGTGTACACTTTGTCTTCTCAGGTTTTGGTTTTGCTTTCTTACCACAGCCACCTGAAAGATTAGTTTGCCATTATTTTCAAGTTCTTTGAATACCGTATATATTAAGTGGGGCACTAAGCCCAAGAGTGAGGTAACTTACTTTTCGTGACAGTATATCAGTTGTGTTTCTGGATAACACACTGAACCCCCCTCCCCCTTCCTTTTGGCCTTGCCCATCATCAAAATACTTTCTTCCAGGTGTGCCCATTTCGTACTATCTTTGATGTTGCCATTTATTACTTATTTCTTTTTATTTGTTTGTTTTTCATCAGCTGATGAGAGCTAATACTTGACATTGAACTTACAGAAGGGCAGCAACGGAAATAAAAATAAAAAAACACTTTGAGTGATGGATTTTAGTTTTCGTATCTAATTTATAGTTAACTACGTAGGGAGGGAGATCTCTGATGTATAATTGCTGCTTCACTAATGGATTTCTGAGGAATTTTGTTTTCCCAATGAAGAAATAGAAAAAAAAGAAAAGAAGTAAAAGAGAAAAGAAAGAAATCAAGAGAAAGAAGAAGAAAAAAAGAAAAGAAGAAGAAAAAAGGCATGGATATTTGGAGGACACGAGGACGCGAAACTGAAGAACTCTTTGATAAATTAAATTCCAACTGAGCAGTGAATAATTTGAAACTTTTTGCCACTAGAGGCGATATCTTATTAAAAGTATGCATTTAAAAAAAAGTTTAAAATAAAAAGTAAGAACTTGTATTCATTTTTCAAAAATTCTCTTAATTTGGATTTTAATAATATTGTTAATTTTTGTTACAGGTTTTCGAAAGCATTTTCCCTTCACTAACACCCGATTTATTACGATGGTCATAGGAGAGCCTAGCCTTGTGGAAAAGCCGTGATAAACGTAAATTAGGATTACTATACAAAAGGAAGTGAAGTGAATAGGGCAGAGAAGAGAGAGGAATTAGAGACATATTCATGGGAATACAATATTAGTTCGAGTAACGCAATGGCGATATTTTGTGCGCCTGTATATTTGACTCGGATCCTGTTGTAACCTACTTCCCATCATTACTCTGCTCGAGCGCCATATCGTAATCGAAAATATTAAGCAATAATTACTGAACTTTAACGTAAGAACAAACCAAAATACTTAATTATCACTGGGGAATAGCTAACGTCGCTCTCTCTCGAATCTCAACTCTGCTCAACAATCCTAAGTTATGAATTGAATATGAAATCTTAGCTTACCACTGTTCACTCGTTCGGATTTTTGATCTTGGAAATACAGGTGACAGAGACAGGAAACAAATTCAGAAAATCTCTTTCAATACCGCTCAAAAATAAAAATAAAGAAATAAAGAATAAGATTTTGTCAAAAGTAAAAAAAAATGAGAAATAACAGAACTATATACTATTCAATTCAGCGTTGCATGTTAATATAACTTAACAAAACATTTGGTAGCATTTTATTTATCGAATGATTAACTTTTAATTCATATATAAGGTGTTCCGAAACTCATGAGCAAAAATTTAAGGGACGATAGAAAACATCTAAACCAGCAATTTTAAACTTACAATGCATAGGTGGCGAACCGCTAGACAGGACTGTAATGGAACGCATAAAGTGCGAGTTTTTTTACACATCGTCATTTCTATCGTGGATTCGAATGACGCTATATAAGAAAACTTGTAAATTATTCTGCCCATTTTGGCACCATCTAGTGGTTTACCTCTTGCTCTCCGCTTGCTTGCTCTCGTCATATTAGGCGGAGAAAGGCATTTTTCTTAATCTCAAAAAGCCACCAGCTTTTAGAACATAACATAGATGAACTGGTAAACAATCGAAATAAAATCTAAAGATATCGAGAAGACTTTCTTAAAATGAATATTAAGATTAAAGAATTATTTAAAGAAAATGAGTCGAGTTTTCTATCCATTCTTTGGGCTAGTAAACTTCTCATTACTTTAGATGTGAGTTATTTAAAATGAGAAAATTTTAATGTATAAAGAACAAAAAAAAAAAAAAAAAAAAAAAAAAGAGAGAAATTGCTACAAGTACCTAAATTAGAAAACTTTCAGAAAAGAAGAAAAGCTAATGTTTGCCTGGAATATTCTAAATGATTGGAGGTTGGAAGATATGGCTGAAATTTTCTTTCATAACGCAACCTGTTCCAAAACAGATCGTTTCAGCGGTGCTGTTACATTTCTAGAACAATATGCAGATCAAAAGACTATGATAAATGTTTCATTTCTTTCGACCTGAAGAAATGAAACACGAACACGAAATAATTTAGCACACGAAGGCTCGAACCTCTGTCAAGTGACGAGGACGACACCTGAGCTGGGACCTCTCTCACCAAACTTCCACACCACGCCATCGGGAGGACTTCGAGCCTCGACAGATTTAGCTAGCATCAGTTCCGACTAAACGGCGGATCTTTGATGACAGCAGGGTTCAAGCTCATGATTCGACGAAAACGACAGCCGCGAGTCCTTGATCATGATCATGCGAGTCCTTGATCATGACATATTTTCCGTGTTAGATTCACTTGAATGAATATGTGCTACGAAGTGGTTTTCGAACGCATGTTACCACAAGGGGCCAGAAGTCCATACATTATCTTTAAAAAATCGGAGAAAAATGGAATCATTTGGGAAAAGAACATTAATTTTGATGAGTGTAAATACTTGTACGAAATATGTGGTAAAAATGAAATATTGAGAGATAATTATCTTGTTATTCCACTAAAAATGAAAAACTTAAGCACAGTTATCGGGAGCACGATTACCTGTTTTTATTGGACTGAACTCAGACTCGACTATCAAAATTATGCTTTTACGATTTTTACATTATTCTCAATGAATGGCAAAGATAATTTATTCCTATAAAATGTTTTTATTTAGACAGCTATCGGCTTCAAAAGTATTTGAAGTGCATGAACTGAAGAACATTTGTTTGTTTCTTGCTACAATGTATGTTAAAACATGTTTTGAAATTTTATCGAATAGTGTGTGACGGTTCCTCGCTCGTTTCCTCCTTCAACTTCAGGGCTACTTTAACTTTATGTCAGTATTTGATGTAAGAATTCGTCCTGTAATCAAACTGTGGCTTATGTAAAACAGCATTGCTATGTAGTGAATAGGAATGTTATAGAGACTGCCTGCACTAAGGGGTCTCAGGACTTACTATTTGTGCGTATACACAAATACACTTTAAAAAAAATAATAATAATAATACCAATGAAACAAAGGAGAAACTTGAAAATTCTTCCATATAATATCATGTGGCTATTAAATAATGAGATTGACGTTGTAAAACATTTTATTTTGAAGTCATACATATTTACTTATTATCACCTTTATAACACACCCATCCTGTATCCCTACGACGCTCCATGCGAATCTTCCATTGTTCGAAATAGAGCTGGAAGTCGTCTTCTATCAGCCCCATCAGGATGCGTGCCGCTAACTCTTTCATAACTGAAGCGACGCATATCTTGTTCCTTTTAGCGTAGATTTCATCTTAGAAAATAGATAGCAATCGCATGGCGTAAGATACGATGAATAAGGAGTTCTAACACTAATAAGTTATTCTTGGCTAGAAAAGTCTTAACAGACAATGCGAATGACTTCTCCTTACCCAATTTGGGTAGATTTTACCATATTTTTTCACGGAGTTCAGTATGAACGTGTTTAATAGTGAATGTATACAATCCCATGAATGTCGAAAGAAAAACCCAATAGTCATTGCTTTGAATTTTCATTTGCTCATTCGACCTTTTTTGGCTCTCAGTGAAGAGGGGCTCTTCCAGCGCATGGAATGACACAGAAACCACTATTTTTCACATATTATTATCCTTACCAATAAGTGTGAGTCATTTTCAATGGCATTCAAAGTGTCAGAACAAACATTTTTGCGAGCTCCTTGTGGTTCAAACGTGAGAGCTTTAGACACCATTTGGGCATACACTTTTTGGATGTTAAAAATTGCTTTGTAAAATTTTTGCAGTATTTATTCTTTGTCACTTTCTGCAGTCTCAACAATCGCACGAATACTTAACCGATGTTCAGATGGAACCAGATTACTCACATCTTCGATATTGTTATCCGTTTTTGAAGTGGAAGGGCAACCCGGGCGTGATTGATCTTCAATGTCTTCTTGGACACCTTTAAACGTTCAAACTACTCAAAAACAAGAGCATGCAATACACATTCATTGTCATACACTTCTTTCAGTAAATTAAAAATTTCAGTAACTGCTTTACCGAATTTCGTGTGAAATTTCACAAGAATTCGTCACTCACTTATCATTTTCCCGGCAAAAACAAACAAACAAAAAAAACCTCGAATGCGAAGAAGACAACGGCCGTACGGATTTGTTTACAAAAGCAAGAGACACAGCATTTGAAAAAGAAGGCTCCACGCTAAACAGCTGGCGGTTGGAACATGTGTATTTCTTCTGCAGCAGCGTTACTCTCGTTATTTAATAACCACATCTCGCAGTTATTATATATATATATATATATATATATATATATATATATATATATATATATACGAGTGTATATGGAATGGATTCAAAATGTACAACTTTAACTTTGCTTGGCAGTAGTCGTATATGGCCGCGAGCCACCAATTTGATATCAATGTTGTATGCGATGTATATATATATTCTTTATGAATATCAAACAAAATATTAATTTATCATATATTGTTCAACCTTGTAGATTTTATGTAACGGAACAATTATTTTTGTATTTATACATCATACTTGATATTACATAAAATAAAGATTCAATTTTAAAATTAGTTATTATTTATAAGAAAAAGTGTGCTGTAATATAACTTTCATTAAGATTTTTGAATAGTAAACAAAGATGACTCAAGTGTAATTTTTAATAATAAAAATACTACATTAATGAATTGTTGATTGGTATCTCAACATGGTATCGAAATGGTATTTTATTACATATGGTGTCTTATAGTTCATTGTGGATAATTGTGGAGTATTAGAAACTGCATGTATCCTTAAATCAGAATATTATTTACTGTTTTAATTTTAGAAACTAAATTAATAGAAATTAATTTAATTTTAGAATTTTATTTTTCAACATCAATAAGAAAATGAAATTAAAACAACTTTCAAAAATATCATTTAAAATAAATTGGTATTAACGACAAAAAGTAAAGGAACTAACATCTTTTCTAATTCTGAAGAATAATAACTGTTGTTATTACTGTAACCTTTTTCTGATCTTCTTTTTAAAATCAGAAGTGTATAAATTCAACAAATTTTTTTTCTGTTTTGAACACGGATCGAAAATTTCCCCCTTTGACGTCCAATTTATTAGACAACAAAACAATTACTGTCCAAATCAACATTGGATACGTTTTAAAAGGTTGTTTTTCTAATTTATTTTTGCAAGGAAGTGATTTGGAAATAATATACTCACAACATCGAGAGTATAAATCGTAAGAGACAAAAAAGAAAAATGGAGAAAACGCATCGTGTCTTACATATTTAAGAGTTTTGTTGAAATTTACAAACTTTATGTTTTATTATTTATTACATTGAATTTAATTGGATCAACGTATTATAATCAACAGATTCTTAAGCACTTCTGTCTAGAAAGACGTAACGTTCGATCACTCTGTGACCCGCTTTATGATGATTATCACTATTTAAGACTTCATAATTACAAATTTTAAATCGCAATTCGCAGTATCTTTTTTTTAAAGTTCTCGACATTCTCCATTTTGATTTAAATATTACTTCTTTTATAATGTCTGAAAACATTTATCAACTGAAAATTACTTTACTTTACTGATAAATATTATTACAAGTATCATTTTTAAAATCTTAATTCCTTTTTTGTCAATTAATTTTAAATAACTTTGACTACAGTAGTTCTTATGGAATCTCTTCTCATGTAGCAACTAAATTTTGTATTGCATGGATAAGCATTTGGAACATGTAAAATCGAGATTGAGGCTACAAGATTCGAATATAAAACCTAATAATTCAAATGTTACCATTATCTTTCATTTATGAAAACTGTAATTTTTGAAAATATTTATTTAAAATCAGCATTTTTTGCAACCCTTAAGATATATCTTTCTAAATTTATTTTTATTAATCAATAATATAATTTTTTCCCATGAACAATATAGAATACTGTTAAAAAGGATTCTAAAAGTAATTCATATGCCCCCTCCCCAATATAAAATACTCCAAAACATTTCTATAATTTCAATTCTATGTATTAGAAGTCAGAAGGGTACATAAAAGGCTTCGTGGTGAGATTATCAAACATTAAGGAGGTTGTTTGATTGATTGTTAATTAACGTCGTACTTAGAAGCTACACGAGAGTGACTTGCGATATATCTGATTTTTGAATCTTAAGGTTTTATACCAATTTATTATAAAGTAATCTGCTGAGTGAGAAGGTTTGGATAGTTTAAAAATCTAGTTTTTTTTAATTTAGTCACGAATTTCAGTTCCAATTCAGAAACGACATTTTATATTAACTTATCTCTACCTTCTTTTTTTAAAATTATTTTTGTCTTTCTATTTTCCTCTTTTTTTTAAGATTTCTTTGGAAATACTATTCAAAATCTTGTCTATGGTATGAATTTAACTTATTTCTCCTCTCGATTGTATAAGAACAAATTAGAGAAGGTGCGATTCATATTATTTATTACATTTTCTTAAACCAGTTTTGGGAAATGATTGTGGGCTCACGGTAACAAATACAGAGGGGGGGAGGAGAGACAAATCAAAGAACTGAATAAAATCCTAAGAAATGAAACAATAAAATCAAAGCGAACCTCACAAGAAACTTTACGTGTATATTTTCATTTCAAATTTTCATTCTTGAATACTTGGTATTGATTTTTGAACTTATAAATCAGATTGAAAGAAATATCTGTCGAGCGTTTTTAAGCCCTCGGTATATTTTTATATTAAATCAAAGGAAAAGTTATTCAATCCGAGATCTTAGCAAGTTTTTACCTCACATTTCTAAAGAACAACCGCATATTTGTTATGCAAATGTTTGAAAAAGAAGATATTAATTCATTTTTACAGAAAAAAAAATCGTAGAATGTATTTATCAATATTATATTTTGGATTTTCTTTTTAAATTCAAATGTTAAAGATTACATCAGCGCATAAAGTATCTTACTGAAGTTATTTTATCATCGTGGAAGAGCATTTGTAAGCAAGGCATTTTTTTATATAATTGATTCTAAGAATTCTCATTTTCTCCAACGATCGTCTACTTCCTACTTTAAAACAAATTGAGAAAGATAAGGAAAATATCTTAAATATTTATCATGCATTAGGTACGAAATATGCGGAAAATGTAGTAATTGCATAACAAAATAAATTTCCCCTCCAAAAATATGTTTTACTTTTAATTAAACGACTTTACACCTTAATTGAGATTCGAATAAAGGTTATTAAATGTGTGGAATTACATTTCTGACTGAAAAGACGAACTGTTCAAGTAGAAACTACGAGTTTTTCTTATTCGTTTCTTGGAAAAGCCATGGAATGTTTTAAGGTGAATGCTTCCATTTAGAACGAATTTTACAAACAGATCTGACCTCATAATGACTCGCTTGAAAATGTTTTTCTAGAAAGTTGAACTCTGCAATTACAATGTGTTATTTCTTTAAATTAGTCAACAAATATATACAAGGATGTTTCGCTCATTTCTCACCCTTAAATTCTAATTAACGTATACGATGTTGAACATTATACAAAGAAAATGCGTTACCCGGAAATGAAGTCCGATCTGTGAAATATTTTTGAGTGATTTGTTGGAAGCAAATAACAGTACAAACAGATTAAATTTTTTTTGTGACAGGTTTTGAATTAGATGAATAAATATCATAATTTAAAATGATTATACCATTACCGAAAATATGTCACAATGCTAAAAATATATCACAAAAGACATTACGAATTTTGTTTATTAGTTGTTTGTAATCTGTGGTTCTCTTTTATTTTTTACGTGTACTTGTTTAATAATTTTGTACGTATCTTGTCAAATCTTTCAATTGTACTCACGCTTAATGATGTACAAAAACTGTGATTCTAAATTCAATTATAATTAAAAATTGGTTGTTGTTGAATTGAAAAATGCATGAATGAGAAAGAAAAATACAACTTTATTTTTTATATTATAGTATTTTGTTCCATATATATATATGGAAAAAACAATGATCATTATAATGGATAATAGTGGAGATTTTACGTATTATGATTAAAAGTAGGTAGTATATGACTACAATGTATTTTGATGTACGATAATTAATCTCTTATAAAATTTTCAAGTGAAGAGTGCTTTCATAAGAGTAGCTGATAAGTACATAGATATGAACTAGCTTTCTGATTAAAAATTTATTTTCTTAGATAATTCGCATTAAATCCGCATATGTTTGCTGTACGTCCAAGAAGCACAGCTTTCAATTATTATTTTTTTCACTTTATCTCTGACACGCTCAAAGATAAATGGAAAAGGAATGTTTGTGATGTTTTCTCTGACGAAAAAAATGTTTATGATGTCCTTGCAAATTTACACAAAAAGATTTCGTCTTTATATTGCTTACTGCATCAAAGTGAATCTATTTTTTCTCTAGAATTACCTATAAAAATAGACATTGTTTCATAGCCATAGAAGTGGCCGCTATAACCTAGTGGTCATGGTCGAGCATTTGCGACCGACGTTGTTTCCGTTTAGTAGTGTTTTGAGCCTTGAATAGACTGAAGACCCCTGTGTAGCCGGTGCTGATGCACGTTAAATTTGTCGAGATCTCATGTCCTCCTGTTGGCATGGTGTTGAAGTTCGGAGGTGATTAGGTTCCAGCTGAGGTGTCGTACTTGTCACTTGATCGAAGTTCAAAATTATGAGGTCCGTCGCCAATAGCCTTCGTGTTGCTTCTCATTGCGACGTTAATAATTCGCAATCATATCACTCATAACTACAGTAACAATCAGGTTGCTCTTGTGATGAGCAATCAGTATGGTTTTGTGAGAATTTGTTACCGAGTAATAATTGCTCGGAACCGAAACATTTCTGAAATCTTTCTTAAGTAGTTGCCCTGGTGACGTAGCGTAGCAAGAAAAATACACTTGTTTAAAACATTAAAATCTTTTAGTTATATTGCACTACTCAACATGATAATAAATTATTCACTAAAAGTATAAACAAATTTTAACTCATTTTGTAATCACAGTAATCGGAAGGTATACTTATCACCACAATAATAAAAACATTTAAAATATGAATGTCATATAAACAAGAATTTACATCAATTACACAGCACAACTTTTTATTTTGTTGTAATGCGGAGAACATCAGGGTATTGTTAAGAAGAGTATTCAACACGTTTATGTGAAATAACAAAAGGAGGGGGAAAGTCAAAAACTTCCATGCTATAATTGAGTATTTCTTAAGTTATGCAGCAGAATAGACGGTGTTTAATATAAAAAAAAAAGTTTTAAAAGAATTAAATAACTGGTCCTTAAAACGTATTTCCCAAAAGAGCTTTGAATAGATACGCAAAATGCATAAATAAATCAGAATAGTCTCATTCTCAGAACCACGTTTTTATTGTTGTATTAATTCAGCTTGAGGGTAAAAGAAGAAAGTTTTTGACTCATTTCCGCATTTCAGTGTGACGTACAAAAAGAAATTCATATGAGTCTTGCCTTTTTTATGAGGTAATTTCTCATGTTTATTAGAGATGATCAGAAGATTAGCATGAAAAGGGACGTGCAACTTTTCTGAATGATTTCTTTTTCATTAGTAGTCATTCTGAAACAGGAAATGATTTTAATTTCATGGTCAAGAACGAGTGAGCTGTCGTGAGAAATGTATCTTCGTGTCATTTTCGTGTAATTAGGACTATAGGTTACTTTTGTAGAAGCCGAAAAGTGACGAGAATTATTATTTATATAAAGTAAATTAATATGTGGCGATAAATAGGTATCTATTATATACAACGAGGAACAGCGGAACGTAAGTCGATGCATGATTTTTTAAAAAAAACATTTTAGCGTTTTGTACGCACCTGAAGTAAGAGAAATGAATTTTTTTGCTGGTGCAGGTTTCTAATATATCACAAATAAAAGATTTACATATTTTACACATGCGATTTCTGTAAAAACTCAAGGTTATTCGTTTAAGATTTGTATAATCAGTTTTTAAATCTTAAGTGATATTAACGAAATAAAACTAGCAACATTTTAAATGCATCATTGAAGTTACTGGTGATTAAAAGTGATGTGTGGCTGTTAAATAATGAGACTGAAGCTGCTGCAGAAGAAGTACACATGCGCCAAACCCCAGCTACCGACAGCTGTTTTGCGACAAATCTTCACTTTCGAATGCAGTGTATCTCGTTTCCGTAAACAAATCCGTATCCTTATAATGCAGTGCATCTCGTTTCTGTAAATAGATTCGAAAAAGAGTTTTTTTGTTTGTTTGCTTCGCCGGAAAAATAAAAAGTAAGCAACGAAGTGTTCTGAAATTTCACATAAATCTTGGGAAAAACGCTACTGAAACCTATAACTTACTAAAAAAAGAGTGCGGCAATGAAAGTTTATCGCATGCTCGTGTTTTTAAGTGGTTTAAGCATTTCCAAGATGGCCGAGAAGACGTTGAAGATAATTCATGCACTTCCACTCCAAAAATGATTTGAGTCCGTTAAAGCTGTGAAAGAGAAAATGCCACGAATCTTGACAGAAGACTTCCAGCACAGTTTCGAACAATTGAAGATTCATATGGAGCTTCGTAGGGATAAAGGAAGGGTGTATGTTAAAGGTGATAATAAATAAATATATATGATATCAAAATAAAATGTTTTACGCCGTCAGTCCCGTTATTTAATAGCCACACCTTGTATATCATTAATAACAGGTTAACAAATAATATGTTCTTTCGGAAGAATTTCAAGATTAGTCTTTTGAGATTTATATATTCAATTTTTAAACCTTAATTAATAATTATATTAATGAAATAAGACGTACAAGATTTTAAATGCAACATTTTAGATTTACTCATGATTAAAAGTATATAAAATACTTTACTTAAAAATAAATAACTTATAGATTACTACTCCTTATTATTTGCTAGCCATTTTTTGGTGATAGAAATAAAAACCACTTGAGGGTCTTTTCATTGTTTATTTTCAACGATAAACTTAACAAAAACAATTACGGTTCTGCAGCTTATTTTCATTAAAATAGATTTGAATTGCACAAGACAAATTCTGAGAAACATATCTGCTGCAGACCTAGATAAAATAAATTTGAATTATA
>BMAW01057931.1:0-11765 GCA_019974015.1 Nephila pilipes | reverse complement strand
CTTGTACTTCGTTCAGTTACGTAAAGTATTAATGCAAACTTGACCTGGAGAACTATATCATTATTGTCAGAGGATATATATAATAAATGTGAAAGTGGTTTTTTGGTGGTTCTGTAATTATTGGTGTCATATTGTTTAATATTAGATATTAGTGATGGCACAAGATGACATCCGAGGTAATCGGATGTCATAAGTTGATGGACGTGATGCAGCGACTGTGACATCGGATCTCAATAGTGTTGGACTATAGGTGTTACAGGCGTTTACCTTACATTCGTTCCAAGCGTTGTATTAAATTAAGGGAAGACTATATAAATATTAATACAGAATGTATTTATTTCCTCTTGGCTATATGGACCGTGTTTGATAAGTTATGGAACGTTTTAAATACACTGTGTAAGTTGTTATGTAAAATATGAGAACTAAAGTAATCGAATGTTAAATTTCATTAATTGAATAACTTCTTTAAAAGCCATAATTGGTCCCACGAAACGAATGCATAAATGGAATCGTATTGTGATGTGTTGCAATATTTTCTTCGCTAACCTTTGGACTTTATAGTAATTTGAATGGCATAAAATACTCTAATTCTTCTCAACCAAAAAAAATGTTAATATGAAAATTACATAAAGATAGAAATAAAATGAATTGCATTAGTAATAGTGACATATAAATGAGAAAGAATTCAAAGAAATAAGAACGGAGATAGTAGATATATAATTTTAAGTTGTATTGTCTTTAGGAATGAAACAAATCTTAGGTTTAAGTATTAAAATATGAATTGGTTGTTTGTGTGAAGTGATTAAATTAAAACGAGTGAATTGTTAAACTTTTAGTTTATTAGTTGGTCCTAATTCAGAATTCATGAGTTAAGTAGGATTCGAGAGAACGCGACCTTACCTATCCTTCAAATATAAATAAATTATTTTATATTGTTCTTACGCTTCTTAAATTGGAGTTGAGTATTAATTGATTGTTTAATTAAAAAGAACATTGGCAATAGAATTAAATAATGAAGAAAAGGCATTACAGTGTAAATAAAACCATAAATATTAGAATGTTCTCGTTGTTCATGTCATTATTGTTTAAATTATAATGCTCAAATAACTGTGTGGGGAATACCATTCAAGCAGCAGAAAATATATACACGGAAAGTTATAAGATTTTAAGCAGATTTTATGGATTTTACTAAAACAATTTTAGTATTTATTGTTCCATTATTTAGCGATTTCTCTTTATAAAGTGAAAACCATATAAATAGAGCTATGAATGAAAATGAAATGCCTCACTTGTATATGCTACTATTTACAAATCTCAGAAGTGATTTACACTTCTATATTTACATACATTACAACAATAAATGTATCTACACGATTAAATTATATAAATGAATGTCCGAGTGTTTTTATCATTAGTAATGTTTTGGTGGCTAAGCAAGTTGGTAAAATAGTTTTACATCTGACAATCCTAAAAAAATTCATCACCAAAAAAAAAGTGATAATAGTGCCAACCCAGGAGTATACTGCAACTCTGTTTCTGAATTTACTAACTCATCACTTATAGTTAAACATTATAATATTGTACATCTACACATAATGTACAACGGTCTTATTAGGAAATAAAATCTATAATAAATACACAATTGACATCGATGTATATCACAAAATAAATCGACCAAAATTTAATTTTTTGAAAAAAAAAAAAAAAAAAACCTGGATACTTAAAAATACTGTGATAATTAAATAAATATTGGTATCGATCGAGAGAGTCCAATAAATTTGGCGGTACTTGCGATAAGTATCGATAATTTGGCGATCTATTTTAAAAAATCCCCTAAACCTTAACTTGCATCCGATTAATAATTTTTACCAAGGCACTTAATATTACTCACCATATCTAAAGTTTCAGAAAAGAAGAAAAAATTAACATAGAAATGTCGTCTAGGTTTTGGAAAAATATACTATTTGGTTCATTACCATAATAGAATTCGGCATATACCTCTTATGAGATATTCCTGATACTTTATTATAAATTTTACAATTTAGATCTTTTATGTATATTATTATGTAAAAGGTGCAAATAAGTCAAATTAGGAGTACAGATTTTACCCTCAACTATGAGACATTTATTGTTGAAACAAATTCAGAGCTTTCAATTTGATGGAAATTATAAAAGTAAGCTTTTACTTTAACTTAAAGTAAATTAAATGTGATTAAGAGTTAAAGAATGCAAGGAGTAACAACAGAAAAATCAAACTTATCTCGACTTTTCTGCTTAGCGAGAGATATACATATACAGAAATACTAACGGATACTATTCATTTCAGTTTATGCTTCTTTGTATATGTAAGTGTTCGACAATAAATGTAGGCTCGCTGATATTTTTCATTTGTCTATAAAATCCAGAAAATAGATGTTCTAATATGACAAATTCTGAATGGATGCAGAGCGATTTCGATCATGACGATCGAAATAGAATGCGACCGGCAAATCAAAGTCTAATTAGATGCGGAACCTCTACGACCAAGACGAAGAAACCGAATTTGGTTACATTTGAATCTTTAATGTATATAAATATCAAGTTGAATAGTAAAGACCCTTTCGCATTGATTCTCTTAATGATTTTTTTTATTTTTTCAAATTACACCAAATTTCCGTTATGTTGCTCCGAAATTCGGAAGTTTTCCTTCCATTTATTTTTAATAACACTTTAAAAAAAGGTTTGGAAAACAATTGAGAAGTCCCATACAATACATATCTTGTATACAGGTAATTTGTTATTTATCTTTCAAAGTGAACTCATTACCTTCCTAATTAGAACAGTCACATATAATTAAAGTAGTTAATCTATCTAAATTCATATAAATAACTCATAATTGTATTTTCCCAAAAAATGTACAAATAAACATCTTTTTTCATATTATCATCTAGGACTTAAGTGAAATTCTTATTATTACATTCATTAAAACACATATTTGCTTCCGATTCAAAAATTATTTCATTATCTCACGTAACAAAGAAACTATAAAACAAAACAATTTGAAAGATAACAGAAGTCTCAAAAATGGAAGACAAAGGAATTACTTAAAATAAATAATTATTAAAGGAAGGGATACTATTAGAATTTTTTTTCTCTAAAAGAACATTCCTTTTTGTATAAACTTTGCTTAAGTATAAAAAAAAATATTTTAAATGGCATTCTTTCTAAATTAATTTTCTTAAAAAAATACTTTTTACTTGGATTTTTGTGTGTGTTTGTTTTACAAGTTGAAAAATATTTTCATTTGAAAATTTAAGAATAGCCAAATTTTATGTACACATCTCATTACATTGTGCAAGTAAACTATTAGCGCTTTTGTCTATTAATGAAGGCTCAGCTAATTATTTATGTAGAAATACATAAACTACGAGAATAATGATATATTAATATTTATCTTGTTAAATTAATTTCAAGTATAAACGATTAATCACTTGTCTAATTTTTTTTGTGACATATTCCACATGGTCTAATCGAAGGGTTGACAAGTCCACGAGATCGAAATACTTCATGGATCATAAATAATATGAGGAGATATAAAATGCTTTGTCAATCTCTGTATAGTTTTAAAAAGGATCGGGAGCAGCCAGGAAAAGAATTACAAATGGACAGGACGGAATAGAATTCTGCCACTCTATCAAAAGTTAAATTCAAGTACCTGGGCTTAACTTTGGAGGATGAATTAATATTCTCTCATCATATCGAGTACATTTGTAGACAATTGCAAATGAATCACTTTTAGCTTCATCAGCTCATTACTCGAAAAAGCACTTTGGTGATCAAAGTTTTGTTCTATCAATCCATAATTCAACTTATCATAGCCTATATTTCGCAAATTGGGATGCAGTGGCGTGTAACACCTCAGAAAAATGCACATAGTCAGCAACTTCTACCTCAGAAAATTAGTAAACTCTCCCTGATTTGTCAGATGGAAGTTAAGTCATTTAACAAGATCTTAAAGTCGAACCATTTTTACCTTATATCAAAAGTCAATCCAAAAATATTACAGAGCACTCAACCAAATTACGATGGCCTACGAAACTCGGTTTTGAAAAGGCCAAGATTTCTCCTCCAACATACGTTCAAAATGTTCCTTCTACAAAGAGGTCGGCTACTCAACCACTCTATTGTCTGGATTCACTCAAAAATCGTAAGACGAGGTAGCACGCTATGATCAGTTTCTACTCACCGCGAAAAGTTAAGCACGTGAGCCTACGGTCAGAAATCGGCAGGACAACTAATACTGACGTCCACTGCTCGGTTGTTGAGTCTATTACTTTCAAATTTATCTCTTAATTCTTCCCACAATTAAATTTTTTCAAAACTTATTAATCGCATCCCGTTTTTATGAAATTAGATGAACGATCTAAATTTACTCTCTTAATAAAAATTATTTAACTTTAAGACTCATGAACCTAAACGTCTCAATAGCTACATTTGCCAAAGCTCTACTTGAAGAAGCTTGAAGAAACTTAACTTTTTTGGGATGAATGCAAAGTTTTAAGTGATCTCGTGGGGTAAACTAGATTGGAGACCCAATCCTCAAAAGAGAGGATTTTTACTCTGAAGAAATTGAATTAGAAGTTAATCCGAAATAAGCTAACGCGTGAAAGAGGTACATTAAGTACCTGAAAAGAGGGCCAGAAGCGCAGGTGAGAGAAAAAGGAATCTCGGAAGAAATCAGACTCTGATCCGTTACCAATAGGCAATCGAATCAGAAACCGAAAGTAAAAGAGGGGCGACGAACGCCGAGAGAAAGCCAGTCAGCTGATTCCGTGGTCTGGTCAGCAAAAAGCTGAAGAGGGAAGAAGGGAAAACCCCTCCGCAGGGAAGGGGGGAAAGCGAGTGGCCGTTAGGCGAAGAAACGAAGTAGAAACAACGAAAGAATCGATCGCGAATGGAACATCCACCCCCAATGGGATGAATGCAAAGTTTTAAGTGATCTAATTACTCTTCGACAGTGCTTTTCATACCATTCACCCTCTCTGAATCGTTTATCCAATCAGAATGCTTCTTCTTCCTCTGCCCTCTCCTGCGCCGATCATTTCGTTCGCTAGTAGGCAGCTGGATACTAAGAGCGTCTCCCATAACTATTTCCATACTTTTTCTACTTTCTATATATCTTTAGTAATTATGAAATACTTTTTTAAATACTTAAATTTAATATTTCTGATGAGGAGGTATTTTCCTTTAGTAGGGATGGAACTCTGTAATATAGAATACATTCGACCTTCGAAAGTTCGATTCTCAATGAGTACGCTATCAAGTCTACCATAGTTGTTGTTTGGATACCTCTACATTTTTTACTAGCCACCAAAGAGGCTATTATTTCTGGTAAATCAATTTTGGCGTACTGCATCAATTTTCAACTTTTTATCGTTTGCTTCAAATTTAAATACATTTAGCTGAAAAATATTCAGTTTGATAATTTATCGTTTGCTTTAATTTTAATTACATGTAGCTGGTATAATATTCAATTTAATAAGTTGTCGTTTGCTTTAATTGAATTACATGTAGCTGATATAATATTCAATTTAATTATTTGTCGTTTCTTTAATTTTAATTACATGTAGCTGGTATAATATTCAATTTAATAATTTATCATTTGCTTTAGTTTTAATTAAATTTAGCTTAAATATATTCAAATTAATAATTTATCGTTTCCTTAAATTTTAATATGGAAAAATTTACTATTTTCCGTTTCTCGATATTCCATCGTTAACTTTAATTCTTATATATAACTGAGCAATTGAATAATAATTATAAAAAAACTGCACAGGTGACTAAATCTGTTCTTTACAAAACTTTGCATAGTACTTTTGATTTAATTATTTTTAATAATAGCTAAATTTAAATGGCCTCGACAACATTTGAATAAGAATCCAAACCCTAAAATCTCCGAAATGATAAATATGAAGAATAATTATATTTAAAAGGCTTCCAATACATAAAGCAAGAGTTTATTTTCGAATCTAGTCTCAAAATCAATAATCGATTTCTTTAAACAAAATTTCTGCTTTGCTTTAATAATTCAGTTATTCTCAAATATAAAATTTATATTTGAGTATTTTAAAGTATTTCATGTGGAATGCTATATACACAATAGGGAATATATTTGTACGTTATTTTGTTTCTTTATTTTTGTTATATTATTTATTTTTTCAGAAATGCATCACCACTGCTTCAAAATTTTCGTTTGTGGATTTGCATTTATTTCCGAAGCGATATCTGAAATGAAAACTGAAGTCACGTTTCATTCTAAGTTATTGCATAATAGTTCCACAAGAATAAGTGGATTATTACAAATCTGATTTACTTTTGGGGAAATAAATGTGTGAGGCTTGGTAATCCTTAGTAAAATCTTTTCCGTGTATCACGATTAATATAAATTGTGTCGTTCTTTATTAGCTTATTCTATGAAAAATTAGCTATTTCTCAAAGTCAAATTAAATTTCTAGTAGTCATAAAATAAAATAAAACTCGAGCAATTTAATTTCTTATTTCCTTTTATTTGGAATTTCGAAAAGGTTGGAGCATGCGTTCTATTTCGTGTCTCTCATTTATCCTGAAAAATTTATTGCTGATAAAAATGAAATATTTGGAACGTTCGTTGAATTAAGAGTTATACAAACAATATTCAGCACAAAAGTCGATGGAAAAGGACTTATTCAATTATATGACTTATATGCAAAATAAAAGCAACTATAAAAATACAGAACAATAACTTACGGTAAGTATGTTATCCATATCGGGGCATATAAAATGCAGAATTTCTAAATTAAAGATAAATCCTCCTTATTTCAGAATGAAATTAAAAATTTTACTATTTAAAATATTACTTTCAAAATTTTACAGATAAATTGTATCCAGAAATTTAAAAGAATAAAGGTTTCAACAATCGATGAAGTTTTCCATTGCAACCATCAGCATTTACGTCTTGCGAAATAAAATCAGTAATTGTTGCTACGTTGCTTAACTGTTGTTCAACAATATCTGGTAATAATGATATTTTCATTGTTATAAATTTCCGCTTTTTTTCATTTTTCAGTTAACGATTATTAATCAAATGCTATTATTGGTCCATTGCGATGTAATTCTTATAAAATTATTAATTAAATCGTTGGATTTAATCAATGTTAATTATTTACTTTCTTAAATTAATTACTCGCTCTAAAAGTGTAAGGCATATTCTCAGTAAAAGAACTCCCGATTTAAAAAAAATTAAGGTATTGAGAATAAGCGACCAATTCCTAAATAGGATTTAAATAATTATACAAATATTTCAATCAATCTATGAAACATGTGTAAACTTTTGTTTTATAAAAAAAAAAGAAGAAAAAATTAAAGTTTTTACGAAAACAAAATAAAAGATTTTTTTTTAATTTTTGTTTCCCTTGACAAGGATATGATTTTCAGAAATATTTGCATTTAGATACCTTTATAAAAATAATATTCTATAAATGAACAAAGTATTTTAACTCCTGATATAAGAAATAATGTGCAAAATATAGCGAACGAGCTTTATTAATATTATTATTACATATTTCCTTTGAAACAATTATAGAAATTTTTAATTTTGAAAAAGTTTATTTGTTCTTTTTTTCATATATATAATTATTTCTTACGACTTATGCATAACTGAGAGCAAAAATATTTTAGGTTCACTATATGCTTACATTTTTTTTACAGCAGCATAAAAAAAAATTAGAACACGCACATACCATATAGTATAATAGTTTGCTTTAAAATGGCTTGAAATGCAAATATATCTCAAAAATAATGTTCATGATCAAATAAGAGACAATCAAAAATTTATTCCATTAAAAAATATTTTCATAGTATTACATAATGATTAAAATTACATTATTAGGCACGGAAAAAAATCTAAGGTCTACTTATACACTGATGTTCAAAATTAAGAGCATTTGCTTATTTTGTAGAATTTCATTAAAGAATTAAACGAAATGTAAAAATATTATTTCGAGACAAAGATGCAAATCTTATACGTCAAATACGTAAGCGTATACGTGTATTGGGGCGGAACTAGTCGAAAAACAGGATTTATAAGCGCGCGTGCCAAAATCCGCATTTCGTTCGCCAGCGCATTTCACTGAATTTCTTGGTGTTCTTTAGCAGCAATTGCTTAAATTAAAATTCAAACAGTAAAAATGAGTAAGGACCATCGTTTAGAGGATGGAATTAGGTGTCGAATTATGGGTAAGGTAGATGCAGCCAGTCTCAAATCCAGATTTGCAGAGAATTTGATTTAATCCTTTAGCTACCAGAGGGGGAAAAAGAAGTGCTTCTCTGGGTCCGCGGAGTGTCACGCTGTGCCCAGACGATTTTAGATATTAAGCCTAATTCGTGAAAAACATTTCTCTAAAATCGGTTATTCATTAAAGTATTTTGGTATTTACATATATTATTTAAAATGCATTAAACTTAATCTATACGAAAGAAAAAAAGATTTAAAAATTTTGTTTATGTTTTTACATAAAATAATTACATAAAAATCATATCTTTTAAGAAAATACAAAATATATTTACATTTGTTACATAAATTTCATAGTATAATTATGTAATATTACATGGAGCATATAGATATAAGAAATAAATCTTATTTTGCTGTATGGTACACTTATAAAAAAAATTCAATGCAAAGTCCAACGTCACATGTCTTACACACATATTTTGACGCTTCACTCAAGATTTTAAGCAAAAGGCACATCTTCTTCGTCCTTTTTTTTTCATTTAATGGCTATGCACAGATTTAGATTATTTTTGCTAGCATCACTATTAGATTCATTCATTAATTCACAAATCTCAATATCAGATTCTTCTCGTCATGACTGTCGCTACAAATAAAAACCGACCGAATGAAATGGACAACTGAGAGAATCTGCTACCAAAACTCCTAACCCCCATAAAGGGCCATAAATTCTCCTTCAAACTTCTAAGAAGCAAGCAAGAAAGAAAAAGGCAAATCGAAAGCAAGTGCACCCTTTAAATCATGTCATTACATTTAAAGAGTCACGTCGCAACACGTTCTTTTAACAATTACCCCCTCCTGGTAGCCAGAAGTGAAATCCAAGCCTATATCACCAAGGTCAATACTCCAAATAACCTATCTGTATAGATTTCGCGGTATTGTAACGCCATATAGTAACATTAAAAAAATCAAATTAAACGTTCTCATCAAGCGTATCTCTATTGATAAGTTGGGCCGTAGAAGACACTCAAGGAGCGTATCAAATGTCATACGCTGGGCACAGGAGAGCAAACGCGAGCGTATTGCATGTGATACGCTTGGAGCGAATGGGTTAACGCCCAGTTTCATGTCCAACATATGCAAACAGTTTAAGGTTACCGGATCTCTCGAAAGAAAAACTGGGGAAGGTCATTTAATAGCCTTGACAACAAGAGAAGATCGCCATTTGTCTATTACAGAGAGGCATGACAGAGATACTACATCTTCTCAAGTCATTAATCAGCTGTATGCAGCCACAATAATCCGAGTTTCAAGGGTGACTGTTTCCAGAAGAATTTATGACAGTGAGCTATTTGCAAACACACCTGCTGTTTGCGTCCCACTCAGTTTTGCGAACAGGAGAGTCCGCTTAACATGATGCAGATATCATACAGATTGGAGTATGAATAAATGGGTGACAGTTCTCTTCACTGATGAGTCCTGGTGCAGCCTAACCAGTTATTTTCTCCGTAATTTCATATGGAGAGAACCAGGGATCCGCTACCTGCTCTCCAATGTCCAAGAAATCTACTATTACTGCAACGGAGGCTTGATGGTCTGAGCAGGCATTATTTTGGCTGAAAGACACTTCCGTGTCTTTGTAAGAGGCACTGCGACTCTTGAGAGGTATAGGGAAAAGGTCTTGGATCCCTATATCCGCCTTTTCAGGGGTCCAATTAGTTCTGATTTCCTTTTAATGGGTGACAATGCAAGGTCACATGGAGCTCAGCTGATCAACTAATTTCTGGAAAGTGAAGATATTCGCCAAATCTCCAGGTTCAATCCTATAGAGCATGCCTGGTACTCTCTGGGGAGGGTAGTTGTAATTCATAAGCCCCTTCCGAGAACTATCCAAGACCTATAAACAGTGTTGCTGAACGAGTGGGACCAATTGTCACAGTAACATAAATTTCCAGCATAAAATCACGTTGCGAGGCCTATATATCTGTAAGAGGCGACCATACACCCTATTAATCTATTTTTTGGTTCTATTCTGTAACTGCTGTTTCATACCTTGAGACTCCGATTAGTGTTAAGTACGATCATGCGTGTGTATTATCACTGTTGAATTGTAATCTTTTAGTATTATATCAACCCTATGTACAAACCAAATTTCATTAAAATCTGTCCAGTAGTTCAAGAGATAATCGACCAAATCTGAAAATTCACTGAATTTTGTACACTAATGTAGTTTGAAAAGATATATATTACAAAAACAAGGAGACTTAGGTATAGTATTTCAAGATTACCCGCATGTCTTGGTACACTTAAAAATGCTTAAAAATAAAACAAAAAATAAAAAGTTTCAGATACCCTTAAAACATCTTTGTAAAGAATAAACATTAACAAATAGTATATTTCATCTCAAGAGGCATCATTGCCTTTACAAGACTGATACAAATCTTTCTTTTCAACTTTGGATCAAACTTTTTTTAACGAGGAAAAGAAGCAAACTTTTCATTTCAATTTTAAAATGTGAAAAAACTGTTCAAGAGATCGAATTTTTTATTCAACAGATGGATCGGATTAATCTGCAATGTCTTGTGATGTATTATAAAAAAGTGCAGATGCAAATTCTTTTATTTTCTTTTCGTTCCATAAAATAATTCACTGGGAAAGTAAAATTTTCTATATAAAGTAAGATGAAAATTACGCGTTTCTCTTTTTTGATACTGAATATTTTCTCGAGCGGGTAACGAAAGTTTTATTTAAGCCATGAATATTAACTCATGAATTTATTTTTATTCATCTGAGATCAATAAACTCCAAAACAAATAACAATTTTCCTTATACACATAAGTAAAAATATTCAATAATTTTAATTATGATTATAGATGAGAATTATGAAAATCCACAGAAAATTTCGTTCACAGATATTGGAATTCGAATAATTATTAGTTATATATATAATCTTGGGTGAGTTTCTATTTAAAATTATTGTTACTTTATGAAAATGGCTGTTACAAGGGCTGTTCTGTAAGTCTTTATAGAATCCAAGATATGGCGCTCGTAGCATCGAAAATGATTTGTTTTTAGAAAGCATCATGACTCAAAAGACAGCTGTCAAAATCTCAGTTATTCGTCTTCATAATCATAACACTTTTTTAACCTCAAAAATTCTTCGTCATAATTTATCTGGATGATGAGATATTCTTCGACTTTATTGGAAAATATTCATTTGGACTAACCCAATGTTTTGATATGTGCTTCATTTCCGGGGCAAAATGATGAACCCAGGTCTCACCAATGGTGACAACTCGACATAAAATGACATCAACAACTCGACACAGCATCGATGAAATTTTTATTTCGCAGCAAATGACTACCAACTCAAAGCAAACTTATAAATCAATGTCAAACTTGTTACGGTTCCATTTAACAGATGGCAGTCCATCTGTTAAATGGACAACCCCCGTCAAGTATCAAAAGGTTTGTTTAAGTATGCAATAATTCCCGAGTAAAATCACACTTTTGGTCAACA
>BMAW01057927.1:15277-33349 GCA_019974015.1 Nephila pilipes | reverse complement strand
GTAATATAACTAAATAAATTTAAAAGTAATATAATTAAGTAGTATAACTAATAAATAATATAATATTAATAAGAAATATAATATATAGATAATATAGAATTAGAATAAATCAAATATAAATAGTATAATATAATAAAAATAATAATTAATAATAAAATAAAAATTAATTAGAATTAAATTAAATCAAATAAAAATAGTATAATATTAATAACAATTAAAATAAATCAAAGATAAATAGTATAATATTATATAATTGAGAATTAAAATTCAAATATATATAGTATAATATAATATAAATAAGAAATAAAATTAAATATATATAGTATAATATAAATAAGAATTAAAATATATATAATATAGCCTAGGCTAAAAATTAAATAATATATAAAATAAATAAGAATTAAAATATATATAGTATAATATAATATAAATAAGAATTAGAATAAATCAATCGTCAGAATAGAAACGAGATCCCCTTTCATAGTAGGGTTACCACAAAAATACGATTCTTTCGATTTAATGACTTTCTGGAACTTTTCTGGCTGGGTTACCAGATTGGCGACTTATCTCCAATTTGAATTTTTCTCAGTCGCCAAAAGTACACTATTTTAAGATCCACCCCAAAAAAAATTCTAGCTAATTAAATCAAGGAAA
This sequence comes from Nephila pilipes, assembly GCA_019974015.1. Classification (NCBI taxonomy): domain Eukaryota; kingdom Metazoa; phylum Arthropoda; class Arachnida; order Araneae; family Nephilidae; genus Nephila; species Nephila pilipes. The sequence continues at coordinate 32,695 of BMAW01057927.1, read as the reverse complement.
TGTTAAAATAAACAGCCTAATCTTAATTTTGGATAAATTAGCATTTTCCAAATGTATAAGAGTTGTTTGATATATATACATTGCTTTCATTATTTTCAAAGTTTACAAATGAGTGTGTTTTAAGATTCGACTGCATCTTTTTTTAAATACGTGTATTACACATCATATGCATGCATATGTTTTATACTCTTTATATACAAATATTATTATAAAGCAGCCAACTCATTATATAAATAAACTTGCTAAGGAAGCTTTTTTTAGGCAATAGGTAATTCAAAAACAAATAGAAATAATTTCTTTCCAAAACATTTAATCAATTGCAGAATTCCTCCAGAGTTTCAAATATCCAATGTGTTTCTTAGACACTTACTAAACTTCCCAAACTTGTATTTTTTTTAAAAAAAATTAAATACAATTTTCATCACGAAATTCATACTTTTTTAGTTAAAATAAATTAATAAAAACATGAAAATCTATTTTCAAAATTAATGTTTATAGTCTGATGTGATTCTTTTCTTTCAGGAAAAAAATAATTTCAAAACCTTTCCAAGCATTATTCTTACACTAGCTTCACAGTTTTTGAAATCACAACAGCTAAAAAACTACCGAACAATCTCCCATACAATGCATGGCTGTTTGACGCCAGGAAAATCCACTCAACACCTCAGCGAAATTCCTCTAATCCCTGCGATTTAAGTAGACTCGTCCAGTTTTCGGTCTCCCATAGGGATTTTGGGCTGCGAACAGACGCTAGTCCGCCAAAGACCCGCCGAGTAGCCGGGGCTGATGCACGTTAAATCTGTTCGGGGCCCAAAGTCCTCCCGTTGTCGTGGTGTGGATGTTAGGAGAGGGGGGGGCAGCTCAGGTGTCGTCCTCGTCACTTGACCGTGGTTCAAAATTATGAGGTCCGTCGCCAATAGCCCTCGTGTTGCTTCTTGTGCAACGTTAATAAAAACTAAACTGACACAGATATTGTAGTCACTGAGGCTTGTGAGTGAGGGCACATTTGTATATTTCAGTTTGGAATTCAATGTTATTTTGTATTCGTCTCTATCATTATAAATGTACGTATTAAACTTAATACATTTGTAGTATATGTAAAGAAAAAGACGTTACAATAACTCCGGGAGAAAAAAAAAATGCAGCATGTATGAACGATTACAAGTAATTTTCGCAAATGTCAGGTGTGAAAACATTATATTCTCCGAAGATCGCTGTATGTTTTTTGTTCATACAAAATTCGAAATCGTGACTTCGAACTGATATACGTTAAATCTGTGGTGGCTTCAGTGTTCCCAAAAAGCCATTGGTCTTAATCATGAATATGGGACCGGGCTTGATTTTTTAGCTACGAAATTCGACGATAATAAAGAATTAATCAAAACCGATTTTAATCTTCTTATGTTCGAGATGGATCTCTATTTATAGATCTTTAGTTTCGTTTTATTTTCATATTAATACAATCGAATCCCTATTATATCCCCAAAATATGGACTATGTTATCTAGGAACCAGGAAGCTGAATATGATAAACAATCCTAAGTTTCCTATCCACCCCCTTGATTTAGCTGAAATATTTTTTTATATATTTTTTTAATTAAAATATTTTTTTGTGTAATTTGTAGTATTACGTATTGTGAAGCTCCGAAAGCATGCATGTAGTCAAGATTGTTACGACTCTATGTGATACTACTTTTAGCAACATTAGTTTCTACGCAAGTTTTTAACATTATAATATAGTAATTTTAAAAATAAATTTAGTGAATCGTTGGTTGTAATAATTTCACTTTGGTTAGAAGAAAGAAAATTTTAACCAGACGAGCAATAACAAACATTCTGATTTTCTTTATGGTGGAAAGTAATTTCTCAAACATATTTTAAGGTATCCGACTAGGTTGAAAAAGCCTTTTTTGATGAAAATTTCGATTTTTTTTTTCTGATTGTAAATAAAAGCCCCACTTTTTAAGATTCCAAAATAGTCTTTATTATTACTTTATGTTTGATAGAACTCAAGTTATAGCTTTTTTAATAGTGTGCTGTTATTGAAACCGAAACCGGAAGTAGTGACATTTGTGACAGGAAGTTGACGATTTATCCTTTTTTAAAGCACTATTTCCCTAAAATTATGTTTTAAAACCTCAATTTTAATTTTCTACTTACTAAGCCACAAATTATTAATAATTATTTCAAGCAATTCTGTTTTAGATGATTGGCAACAGAGATTTCGACTACCGCTTATAACTGTTTGTTTACATTTTTCGTTCGTATAACTTTGCTAATCGTTAGTTTTTTCCCCTTATACTTTGTTTTAATTTCAGTTCTTTATTTGTAAGACATTCATTTTAAGTTTATTTTTCTTGAAAATATGGGCAAAAGTCGTTCTTATCGTTCACGCAAAAGGAGGTTTTATGGAAATCAGAACGCTAGTACTCTTACTGAGTCATTCTGTGAAAGAGAAAAGACTGCGAGCGAAAGGAAACTACAGCATAGTAACAAATCTGAGCATGCTGAAAATAATTCATCAGGACATTTAACAGGAAATATTATTATCGACTTACAAGTTTTACTTAGTGTTTTTTCAGTCTTGCGTTGTAAAACTGAAAAGTGTGGAGAAAGTAGTTTGTTTCTTGTGGAGGATTCAAGATTTGGACTTTCTTCAAACTTTTCTCTACATTGCAAAAACTGTAACTTTGTATTTTCATTTTGTTCATCCAAGAAAAAAGACAAAATGAATGAAATTAATACTTGTTTTGTGTATGGTTTGCGTTTAATTGGAAGAGGGTTATCCGCAGGAAGGAAGCTATGTGCCATCTTGAATCTGCCTCCCTTTCTTTCAAAGCTTGCATTCCGTCAACAGGAAAAGAAAATTCTTTGTGCTGCTGCTTGCGTTGGAGAAAAGAGTATGAATGATGCTGCAAAAAGTATTCGACAACTTAAGAAATGTCCAAATGATGTTACAAATTGTGGTGTTTCTGTGGGTGGTACCTGGCAGCGCCGTGGGTATTCATCATTAAATGGTTGTGTTAGTGCCATATCTGTAGACAGTGGAAAAGTTGTGGACTTTGAGACTTTATCTCAATTTTGCAGGAAATGTAATTCCAAACTATCAAATCACAAAGGCCACTGCAATCGCCATAAAGGGTCTTCATCGAACATGGAACCAGTTGGTGCTTACCGTATTTTTGAAAGGTCAGAAAATTGCAGGATGTTACGGTACACTGACTACTATGGAGATGGAGACTGCAAAGCTTATGATTCCGTAAAAAATATGTACGGAAAAGATTCGGTTTCAAAATTAGAATGCATTGGTCATATTCAGAAAAGGGTTGGAACAAGGCTTCGTAAGCTGAAGAGTACAAAAAAGGGACTTGGTGGGAAAGGTAAACTGACTGATAATTTGATAAACAAATTACAAAACTATTATGGAATCGCAATACGAAGCAATGTTGGGAACTTAGACAAAATGCAGTCTGCTGTAATAGCAGCTTTTTTTCATTGTTACTCCGCAAAACATGGACAGTGCCCTGTTGGACCTGAAAGCTGTTGCAAGTTTCAGAAAGCGAAAGCTTTGAACAAATTATTTCTTGAAAAATCACCAGTATTGCCACAAAATATTATTAATATTGTCAAGAAAGTTTACATGACTTTGTGTGATCAAAGTCTGTTAAAAAAATGTTTGCATGGAAAAACTCAAAATTCCAATGAATCTTTCAATTCAATTCTGTGGCAAATAGTACCAAAAGAAGTATTTGTGGAGCACCAGACATTACTTTTAGGTGCTTACATTGCTGTTGTGCAGTTTAATAGTGGATTTAATGGCTTGTTACGTATTTTAAACGAAATGAACATTGTCCCTGGATATAATACTATACAAGGACAAATAGCATTTGATGATGAGCGTATTGAAGACGCAAAACGCCACTCACTGCCAACAGCAAAAATTTCCAGAAGAAAGCTTCGCGCCATAAGAAAAAAAAGAAACATAAAAATGAAGGAAAATGAAGGAGTGACTTATAAAACTGGAGAGTTTTAACTTATTCTACTGTCAATTTTAAAATAATTATATATTTTGAATGTGCTCTTCAAAAATAAATTTTTCACGAAATTTTTTGCTTAAAAATTGAGACATTTCCACGACAGTTTACCTAAATTAAATGAAATTTAGTGCATATATTTCAAAATCCCCTCAGAATGTTACAAACCACTGGTTCTGAGATAATTTCATTTAATCATGTTTTATAGTTCCTTTTTTAAGAAAACATAAATTAATTTTGACGAAAAATCATTAACGTCAATTGCGATTGCTTATAAAATATTTATTTTTTTAAATATTTGTTAATGTGCAGTTTGTGACACTTCAGAGGGATTATGAAGTATATTTATATAAAACAAAAATTTATTATGGCCATTATTTTTTAAATTATGCTGTTTTCCTGACATGTAAAATTTTGTTAAAATTTCATGAAGAGCATTTCTTTTTCAAAACTTAGATGTAATATATATGTATATATTTTTATACTCTCAAGTATTTGTGATATTATGAGTCTTTTTTAATTATTTCTCATTATAAAATTTTCCTGGTTGTCAATTTTGAAAAATTAGTCCACGATCCTTGTAGGATGAGTATTGAAGAATTAAAATGGCTCTCACTACCATCAACAAAAACCTCCACAAGAAAACTTAGGTCCATTAGAAAAAAAGGAAACATCACTATTGAGGAGAAGGAAGGAATAAGATGTAAAACTGGAGAGTTTTAAGTTGTTTCATTAATATTAACTTTAAGTAACTTATAAATATATTTTTTAAATGTGTTTTCTGAAGAATTAAAATTTCACCAAAAGTCATGCACGAAAAACGTGATATCTCCAAAGCAATCCAACCAAATTCAATAAAATTTAGTACACATATTTAACAAGTCCTTGGGAGTGTAATAGACCGCAGGTTTAGAGATAGTTACATTTGGACACATTTTGCAGTCTTTTTCGTTCCAAAGCATGTAGTAATTTTGATGGAAAATCATTAACATCAACTTCGAATCCTTATAAAATATTTATTTTTTAAAATAATTGTTATTCTGCGGTCAGTTACACTTTACAGGGAGTAAGAAGTGTATATATGAAATAAAAATCCATTATGTCTATTACTTGTTTAATTATGCTGTTTTTCCTAACATTGTAAATTTTGCTAAAATTTCATTAAAAAAACACCCTTTTTCAAAACCTAGAGGTTATATATGTATATATATATATAAATTTATTGTTATTTGAGTCTATTTCTATCACTTGACACTAAAAGATTCTTCTGAAAAGTATTTTTTAAAAAATTGGTCTTCGAACCTAGTCGGGTGCCTTAAAAGTTATAGAGCATTTCCAAAGAAAGGTGTCCTGTAAAAAATATACAGTATCCACATGCAGAACTTTTCATTTTTCTAGATAATTATTTCTTTAAATATTATTCAAAATGAATCAACCCCACTTTTAAAGCATCCTTTAGAATAGTTTCCATTTCTAAATGTGATCTTTGTTTTCGAGTTTAGATGTCCCGTATGGTGACCGGGTTTGATAGAATAGTACCATTGTAGCTCATGCATGTCGTAAGAGGCGACTAAAATGATGTTTTTCATTTCTAACTGCGATATTTGTTTCCGGCAGTCTTTCCGAATTTAAATTATTTAGATAATTTAAATTAGTTATTATTATTTTTTTCCCTGGAAACTTTATATTTATAATACTCTTCTTACTCTTCTAGGATTTAAAGCTGTTACTTCATCGGACTTTTGCGGAAACAGTTTTTCTTCTAGATAGAAATTAAAAAGACATTTGCCTATTCATACTAACGCATGTCCTTATGTACATGTAATTTGTAATAAGGCATTTTTTCAAATGATTCACTTTAAGATATCACTTGACAATTAATACTGATGAAAAGCCTTATGTTTGTGAAATATGCAAAAAGGCGTTTTCTCGTAGTAAAAAATCACTTGCTTATTTTGAGAATTAAAAACACATTTGTGTAATCATACTATGGAAAAACCACATAACTGCGAAATTTGCAATAAGGCTTTTTCACAAACTTGGGCCTTAAAAATTCATTTGAGAATTCATACTAACGAAAGACCTTATAAATGTGAAATTTGTAATAAGGCATTTTTGAAAAAGGTTCACTTGAAATATCACTTAATGATTCATACTAACGAAAAGCCTCATGTTTGTGAAATTTGCAAAATGGCGTTTTATCGTATTAATCATTTAAAAAATCACTTGCTTATTCATACAAAAGAAAAACCTCATATTTGTGAAATTTGCAATAAGGCTTTCTCTCGGAGAGGGGCCTTGACAATTCATTTGAGGAGTCATACTCAAGAAAAACCCCATTTATGTGAAATTTGCAATAAAATTTTCTCTACACGTAGTATTTTAAAAACTCATAAACGTATTCATACTAACGAAAAGCCTTATGTTTGCAATATTTGCAATAAAGTATTTCCTCAGAGTTGGGCATTAAAAAGCCATTTTAAGATTCATACGAAGGAAAAACCTCACATTTGTGAAATTTGTAACAAAACGTTCTCCACCAGTAGTAATTTAAAAATTCATTTACGTATTCATACTGATGAAAAACCTTATGTTTGTGAAATTTGTAGCAAGGCTTTCTCTCGTAGCTGGTACTTAAAAAGACATCTTCGTACTCATATTAATGAAAAATCTGATGATTGTGAAACGTGCCCCTAGCTGATCTTTCTTCACTCTTCAAAAGCAATTTATGCAAAAAAAAAAAAAAAAAAAAAAAAATCGCTTGTTCAAAAAAAAATTTGATTTATGACTTTTTTTTAATTGCATACGAGTATAATTTATATGAGTATTGTAGTTTTTATTCAAATCGGCTTTTATCCTTCGTCTGCAGACTGATTTTTATTTCTAAAATGTCACATAAACTTATAATATTGATATTTATTTTAAAATAATAATATACGCAATGTACATTTGTATATATGTATATATCTCTTGGTATGTGTGAAAAGACAATCGTGTTTTTTTTTTTTTTTGTCATGGAACACACTGTTCGGTGATACTTTGAAATATGTGCATATGGACAAAGGTTTTTGTTAAACATAATTTTCAGAAGAAATTATGTTTCATCTTATTATTGAGACCTTGCTATGAAATGAAATAAATTTTTTGTTCATTTAGAAAAAAGTATTTTACATATAGTGTGAAGAATTAACACAAATTTTTACTTCCTAACTCATATTCTTATAATAAATTATGTCAATTTTTGTAACATCCCTCTAATTTGTATCTTCGAAATAATACTTTTCATGGACTCTGGTAGTCCTAACAGATTCTCGAGGAGATTCACACCTTCAGTCCTCAAAATTCGCACATATTCGTATTTATAGCAGTTCCTGCCATGTAAGCATCATCGCAAGTTTATAACTGATACTCAAGTTTTATTAAATTAAGGAGATTTTGAAACACTTAGCAATAATTAACTTTATATAATATATATACTATTATCTTTATATATAATATACTATTTTTGAAAATTTCCACAAATTTAATTAAAAATAAATGTTTATAGGAAACCCATTTTAGATTATTTAAAAAAAAAAAAAAAAAAAAAGACTGCGTGAATTATTAAAAAATATTTCGATAATAAAATTGTGACTTTTTTTTTAAATATTTTTATCCATTATGATAGTGTAATATATTTGAAGATAACGATTAAAATATTAAACCCGAAATCTGTAATTTTGTTTTACCTTGTTCGGAGAATTCGAAGTAAAAAAGCTTTGCGTAAAATTTTCCTCTCATTATAGATCCATCCATCTACTGCAAGTCATTAAAAGTCTGGCCATCATAACACATCAATCAATAACTCCCGAGACTAACCCAGAGATGGCACTCGTAGTAAACCAGTAACCAAGTCTTTCTAGAGTACTAACCTTTGCTTGAAACGTGTCAAAATTTTAAGTCGATCGGACCAGAAACAGCTGAGTTATCGAGGTTGGAGTAAAGTCGTTTTGTAGTTTGTTTAAAAAATGGAAAAAACCGAGTTTCGTGTTCTGATAAAACATTGTTTTTTAATGGGTAAAAACACCGTACAAGCGAAACAATGGATTGAAAAATGTTACCCGGACTCTTGTCCATCAAAAGCAACGATTTGTCGGTGGTTTGCCGAGTTTAAACGTGGTCGTACCGACACAAATGACGCGGAACGCTCGGGTAGACCTGTGGAAGCCGTTACACCGGAAAATGTGAGTGAAGTGACAAAAATTATAATGAAAGATCGTAAAGTGAAGCTCCGTGAGATTGCTGAGATGACACAGATATCATATGGAAGTGTATTTACTGAAAAAGGTATTTTGAAGTGAAGTGAAAAAGGTTTTTTCCAAGTGGGTGCCGCGATTGTCTTTCGATGGAACAAAAAACAGAACGAGTCGATGATTCTGAAAGCTGTTATCGCTATTTACTCGAACAAAAGATTTCTTATGAAAAAAGAAGAAAAAAAAATTTTGAGGAAAAAAAAAGATTGGAATGCGTTGAACGATTTGTATCACCCCACGGTGATTAACACAAGAGCTTGATAAAAAAAAAATTTTGCAAAAAAAACGTTGCCTTAATGTTAGACTCGTTATTGATTGATGTGTTCCACATTCCTCAATGTGTTAAAGAAAATCTAGACGAAAAGATTTTAGTATTCGTCCAATTATTGTTGGGGTTAAAAGAGAAATATTAAAAAACGTATATACATTAGTGAAACCATATTTTTTACACAAGCAGAGGCCCAGTCTTTAGAAGATTCCCCTAGGTAGCCAGTCTTTCACCCTGCCAGTCTTCCCATCAATCTTAAAATCCGATTCATCGAACCAAGCTACACTTTAGTTTTAGTTTTTCCGTCTACAAAAGCTATTATAAGCAAAATCTTTAACTGTTTTTTTCATCCTTTAATAATATGAGAAGCTCCAGTTCATCTCGTCACTTCAATACATTTAATGATATTCCAGCTCATTAAAATTATATAAATCATTAAAACCATGATAGATTTGATATGCATTGCATTTATACTCAAATTCTCTAACTAACTTATTCAAATAAAATATTTGAAACTGATAAAAGAATTTATAAAAAATGTTATTTGTTTCTTTATGTATTCAATTGCATGAACATAAGCTTTGTATTTTTTCAGACGATGGCTCTAATTTTTTATGAACGAATTTTCCTTGTTTTGAATATAGATTCTCCACATTTTTTTTTTTGTTAAAAACTTTAAAGCATTATTTTAAAAAGTGACCAAATTTCAGAAGTAATATTTCATCAATAACTTCTTTTTTTTGTTTTTACAATGAAAGCAAGTGAGCTGCAGTTCGATTACACCATTCTTCCAGCGTGTGAAATCCGTATCTATCCACCTAGTTTAAAAGTAGAAACAAGAAATCGTTATTTTTTTTTAGGAAAGTAAAACATAAAATTGATATAAAACACTTAACGTTTTAAAAGCAAATGTTTTTATGGCAGGTGGCAGTTTGATTAGAGAAAAATTGTTGAAATATTAGTTACTACTGTTAGTTATTTTATCTTTAAAATTTACTAAAAGAGACATTTGTGAATTATTAAAAAATTCATAATATAAATCAAACATGCATTTGAAAGTTTGTCATTCTATTAAAAAAAAAAATGGAACCAGAATTCAGAAAAATATTGTGTGATAAGACATGCCTAATATTAAACTTTCTTTTCATATGAATGATTAATCTGACTAAAAAAGTCAAACCCACTCATCTCGGAGATTGACAAGGGGAGATATTCCCCTTTTGAGAAGCCAAAAAGGTTTGATAACCTCATGCTGCGTGGGAGTGCTCGTGAGTTCTGGAAGAAAGAAATTTTCCACCTAAGAAAAGGCGCTTCGAGAGAATATTTTGACTTATTAAAATTATTGAAATATGAGCAAACTGTCGCAAACGAATAAATATTGTACAATGTTAGGAGTTTCGAACGATTCCCTGAAATTTCTAAAAAAGTCATAGCTTGATGGAATTGGTCTAAATTAACGATCGAAAGATGAACACACACACACACACACACACACACACACACACAACTGAAGTGAATTCAGAAAACGTTGTAATAGAGAGAGAATCAAACATACCCTCAACGTTAGCTTACAAAAAAACTTATACAAATGCATTTTTCCACACACAGCCATGAAATTGTTAAAAAATTTTTGAAAATTTTGTTTCTACTCACCAGTGAAGATGCAGCCGAGTAGAAAGGTAACGCATACCCAAATATATCAGCACTATGACATCAGAGGGGACGTCATGGCGAGCAAACTCGTGGATTACCCTTCCTCAATGCCAAGCAACTTAAAAAGAATGAGGTAGGACGCATTTCCAGATATTCCCTTCAAGGGAAAGTGAAATCGTACTTTCAAGAATGGCTTCATGAAACCATTAGGATGCCTTTACACGTGGCAGAATGATCGGCACACTTGAAGAATGTTGCATAAGAGTTTGAATTGACAAAAGTGTAGTTTCAAGAGTTTGAAAACCCTTCCAAATGACCAGGGAGGTCTTAAGACTTTTTGTGGCCCTGGTCCCTTATGAAAATATCGGCCTCACCTGCAACCCTTAATCTAATTTGGTGTATATACATGTACAGTTCAATAAAAGGAATCCATATTAAAATGAGGTTTTATGTGTATATTCGTTTCTACATTTTAAGCTCGCAAAATCATTAATTAGGTCTTCAAAATTAATTGTTAATTATATTTAATTTTCAACACTCATCAAGCTTTAACTATTCAAACGTGATTGGGTCATTCAATTTTTCAATTCATTTTTGACCACTTTGAGTTTTGAAAATGATCGCTCACCACTCGCGTTAGAAATCATCATTGCTAAGAAAATCCTCATTATTATTTCAATATTGGGGAAAACTGTAAAAAGTCTTTCATTATACATGTATGTATAGAATGTGTTGATCCCAATTCCAGTCCCCTCATCCAACAACTGTTCTTTATCTTCATCTGCATTTGTAGAATTGTATTTTTCATTAATCTTTCTTTTTCCATTTCTTATCTCTTTTTTCTTCAGCTTTTCGCCACCTATGATCATATATGACTTAAAATGTTGACATTCCAAGTTCAGTTCCTCTCCATTAATGTCTTTATCGTAAAATTGAGATTTTCTCGTATGCTATTTTAATTTTTGTCTCATCCAAATTATAAATATTTTCAAAAAATCCAAACTTTTCAAAAGATTCCTCATATTTCTTACTACGCGCTTGTATATTGCAAATTACAAGTCGGTCGATTATTGGTAACAAGGTTTCTATTTAAAATTTCTGGCTGTAGCTGTTTTCAAATGCTGTGTCGGTGTGTCTATTTCCTTCAAAGAAAGTTACCCTAATACTGCGTGGTCTCGCACGCTGGTGAACACTTTGAAACTCCTTTTAAAGGATACTTCCTTGGCTTTTGACTCATAAGTAAAAATAGTATCTTTCGGTTTTTATATACATCATTAACGATTGTAATAATTTTACACCTTTCGACAAATCCATATTTTAACTCTGGAGAAATAGATATACTTTGCCGAAATGCCATTCGAAAGGATAGTTTAAAAAAAGTCGTTTCTGATTCATTCATCTTAATTTTTCAGCAGAAAGTCGAGTATCTGCTGCCTTTAATTCACCATTAATTAAGCAATCACGATTTCTGAATATCCGAAATTCAAAGCTTTAATCGCATCGCTGACCAGCGTGTTTTTGATAGTTTTACATTTTTATTTCTATCACAGCTGAAATTTAATGTGTGTATATTCCAACGACGAGAAAATTTTTTGAACAAAATCGAAGTAAATTGTTACATTATAGTAACATTCTATTTCTGCACAAAGAAAGCACACGTAAGCAGATGGACTGTATATCTTTATTAATGCACGTTGCTTTATGTATATACGAAATATAAAAAAAGAGGCCCTATCTGGCGTTGAGTTTACACAGAAGAAACGTGGCGTAAACAGTCCCCCCCCCCGTTGACATGTCCTATATTCAAGTCAACACAGAATAAAGGAAAACACTCTTTAGTGCAATATCACATATTAAAAACAATTCGACAACACAATCTCAATAAATACTGCACATTTAACAAAATTTACTAGATTAAAAGAGTTATAAAATTTTTTTGATAGGCAGCAAACACACACGAGAAATTGCGCGCTTATATCCACCCCTCTCAGTCTTTACCTTCACGACTCTCACTAGATTATTATTTCAATGTTTTAACATTGTAACAAGTTCTCTCGCGTTTCCCCCTCCAGTTAAATTTTTCTGTTACACTAAGAAATTAATTGATTTGAGAACCTCTCCTCATGAAGGAGTCGTGAGTTATGTTACTTAGTATTTCTGTATAAGAAGTGTAGTGGATGGGAAATGTTCAGATCAAGAGGTTGGAAAAATCAGCGCGAGAGAGAGACTGAAAGCATTAGCGTAACTATACCTCCAGAAAGAACGTTGTCGAGATCAATGTACTCACGAAAGTGCTGCAAAAAATTAATCATCTGAGATCTGAATTAACTCGGATGTACTTATTTCTGATTTGGATGGCCGCGGTAGTCTATTGGTCATGGTGGCGGATTCACGGCCGAAGTTGTTATCGTCGAGTCAAGGGATCGAGCCTTAATGCCATTGTATAGCGGGGCTGATACACATTAAATATGGTTGAAGTTTCATGTCCTCCTATTGGTGTAGTGTGGAAGTTTGTAGAGGGAGGTACCAATTTATGTGTCGTTACTTGACCAAGTTTCAAGCGATCATGTCTGTCGCTAGGAGCCGTCGTGTTGCTTCTCAGGTGACAAGAATAAAAAAATTACAATCATGATTTGGATCCAGTTTCGCTGTTTGTTACGTAAATAAATATTTTAATACTGATATTTGACTGAAGATTCGAGTTAGTAACTGCTAAACTTTCCTGTTACTCGTAATAGTTGGTTTGAGAACTTTGCATGTAATGATGTAAAACTTGTTAGATTTCCTTAAAACTGACTTTTTCTTGGTTGAACACTCGAGTTTCGTTGTGTCAGAACCTTAAAAGTAAAACTGGGGTGTCCCAAACTTTTCAAGAAAACCTCTTTTATTAATTACTCCTGAATGTGTGAGGGGAAGGAGCTCCAATATACAAGATAGCAAAGAAATAACTGTAGTTGTTTTGATCTGTAACTCATTACTTAACTCATCAGAGATCGTAAAGTTAATATAAATAGTCACTAATGTCCAATTCCAATTGAAGAGACACCAAAATAAAAAGACAACGCACTTTATTATCTATCTTCACAGAACATGTAAGGTGTCTCTCTCTCTCATCTCTTATAACTCGATTAAGGCCTAGCTTAGATTTAAACTATAAAATCTTATCAAGTCACTCGAACCGAGTGCGACAGTTAAAATTACAATAGACTCCTGTTAATCTAACCAGGAGTCACTTCTAGTCAATATTTCTACAAACGATCAACTCCAACGATTCACTCTTCTTGGCTCAACGGCACAAGTCTCTCGTAATCATCTGTCCTTTTCTTATTCTTTTCAATTCTATTTCGATTATATATCCTATGCATAATTCAGTTCATTACACTTCTGACAATCTAATCTACTTAATAGCGTTTCACGTCATTAGCGAGGAGATAGAATTTTATGCGATTCAATTTACAAAAAGTTCCCATGGTTAGTGAAGAGAAAATCGCGAAGAGTCCAACTTTGCAAGTTTATTAATGATTTTCACAGATTATGAAAAATCGCTTTTTTTTCTCAAGCAACACTCATCGCGCATAAATCCTGACTTAGAATTAAAACAATATTCTAGCTTTCCAACTCTTCCACATGTTAGTTAAGGGAAGGTTCGCGAATCGCCTAATGTCACAGAACATAGAAAATATGAAAAATGCCTCATTACATTATATGAATGATCCTATTCGTAAATATATAATTTGTCATTCGCATGGTAAATGTCACCTAAGTTCCTTCCGAATTTTCAAATTATGTGTAATTTTTGAAAGGATAATAAACATTAAAGAGGAAAAATTATTTAAAAAGATTTATGTTTATTATCTTTGCGCGGAGAGTAACTGGAATTACAATTAAGGAGTGTTATTGCACAGAAATATAATTTTATTCAATAATAAGAATTAATACTGGATATTATTAGAGAGTACTAGGAGTAAATACTCTCCCGTTAATTTCACCACTTCTGAATGACTGAAACCAATTATGTATTTGTTGAGTATATTTAAGTTTTGAAGTATATTAATGAAAATGTTTTCCTTAACGAGAAGGTTTCTTTTAACAGAAAGCTGTACTGAATCTATTTAACAATGAAACTTAAAAATTTATTTCTCTACACAAAATGGCATCAGCTAAATGGCATATAAACAATGATATTATAAAAACAAATGTGTTTTGTGCAATGATTTTCAAAATTAATTAAACAAAGCAAAGCGTAGTTGAATTGATCATTTATTCGCCGCCATCATGCCCTAATAGTTACATATATAGTTTAACTCTGAAATACTAATACAATAATCGAAAATTCAAAAACATGAAAAGGATTTTAAAACATTCTACGTGATCTCAGTGAGTATATAAGTTTATCTAAAAAAACATGGATTAAAAAAATATTTTGATAATTTCTGCTGCTTTGATAATTCATCAGTTGATTACAAATTTTTCAAAATAAGTCTTAATGCAACATAATTGAGAAATATTATAAATTTCATTTGAAACAACTCGTTAACCTGCTGTATATATATATATATAATATTTAGGCTAGGTTTTTTACTATTTTTCTTGTCAACCAACATCAATCAATAACTCCCGAGACTAACATTGAAAACAACATTTTTTTTTGCAAAATTTTTTTTTATTCATCAACATAACACCTTTTGTTAATCACCTTTTAGGGTGATACAATCATTCCAACGCTTTTCCAAATCTTTTTTTTTTTTTTTTTTTTTTTTCCGCAAGAAATCTTTTTTTGTTGCGGAGTAAATATGATAAACAGCTTTCTGAATCATCGACTCGTTGCTGGTTTTGTTCCATCGAAGCAATCGCGGCACCCACTTGGAAAAAAAACCCTTTCATGCTCAATTTTTCATGAAGGATAGTAAATACACTTCCATATGATATCTGTGATATCTCAGCAATCTCACGGGCTTCACTTTACGATCTTTCTTATAATTTTTGTCACTTCACTCACATTTTCCAGAACGGCTTCCCACAGGTCACCAGCGTTCCGCGTCATTTGTGTCGGTACGACCGTTTAAACTCGGCAAACCACCGACAAATCGTTGCTTTTGATGGACAAGAGTCGGTAGCATTTCCATTGTTTCGCTTGCACGTGTTTTACCCATTAAAAACAATGTTTTATCAGAACACGAGAAACTGGTTTTTCCATTTTTAAACAAACTACAAAACGACTTTACTCAACCTCGATAACTCAGCTGTTTCTGGTCCGATCGACTTACAATTTTGACACGTTTCCTAAAGGTTAGTACTCTAGAAAGACCTGGTTACTGGTTTACTACGAGCACCATCTCTGGGTTAGTCTCGGAGTTATGATTGATGTGTTACATTGCTTTGTAGCATAGACATATTCTTGAGTCATAAACTTCTACTTTCACTCACTCAATTTTCTTGGTGTAAAATTCACAAAATAATATTATTTTGGAGGATAATGAAACGTAATGTGGAATTGTACTATCCGTATGGCAACATTGAATAAAGGATCTTTCAAATATTTCTTTTTAAAATGTGGCTCTAAGGATAGTGCAGCCGACACCCCTGTATAAACGATTGATTGCGTTATTAACATCGCACTTAAATGGCACGATGATTGATGAAGCATCTCAGCAGTTTTTAAGCCAAATCAAATTACCTGGAGGACACTTGCAAGCTGAAATTATCTCTTCATACTTCTCCACACCATCATGGGATGACTAGGTCTCTCAGATGTAACGCACATCAACATCACTAAATGGCGATTTTTAACGGAAGCGGAACTCTTACCCATGCCTTGATGAAAATTAAGGCCATGACCTTTCGGCTACAACGATCAGTAATTTGAGAGAATAATTGAATAAGTTGAAAATATTTTCAACAAAATTCATATTTCGTTTCTGCAAAACATTCAATCAATGACTTACTTTTTTTTGCTTGTTAACCTTCCTTCATATTTATATATTTGCAAAAGACTGTCGAATGTATAGGATCGGCAGAATTGTCATTCCAGCTCGAATTCAGAATGAGTAAGAATGAACGCTTTTAGGCACCTTCTGCATCAGTTACTTAGGAACTCGTTATCGAACACCAATGAACGTTCCTCCAAGAAAGTAAAGAAAAATCAAAATAGTTTTATAATCGTATTATTAAATAACAACATTGCTAGGAATGTGGATAGGATACTAACTCGTGACCGGAATCCAAGTTTATGACTGAAATTTCAACTTATCTCAAACAACGAAATTGGATCTGACGTCGAGAATAATTTAATAAACAGAGTCTGTGAAAAATATTAATCTTTCTCGTGATCCGTCAATTTCTCCACTCCTAATATCAGGCAACTCTTATATTATTAACGATCTCACTCGAACTTTAAAACGTCCAATTTCTGCTACTGCTCCTTCCTAATCATCTGCCATATTTTTTATATTAATTACATGTTTGTTTATCAAGACATCAGTTTATACACAGAAAGTTCTTAAATCAAATAATCGTCATAAAAGCCAGTACAGTTAGTGAAGGGAAAGTGAAAAGAATTTCTTTCAAAGTTCGAATATCTAACATAGTCTTTTTTTTTTCCTCCTCTTTTCAGACAAATCACTGAAATTATGAATTTCTTCACAATTCAGTATGTATCTTTGTTTTTCGAATTCTAAGATATTTAGAAATTTAATTTTCAATCTTTCAAAAGTTCTAAAGAGTTCAGATCTTTTCATTAATTTTGTTTTCTGATTTGAATGAAAAAAAATAGGAAAAACAGTTTATTATAATATAGGAGAGGGAGCCATCTGATAAATCATTAAAACATTCATTTTATAGGTAATACCAGGCATTCTTAGCCATGGTTGGTCAGGCTATGCAACTGCAGTAGATATTCATGAATTAATTATAACTGTTCAACAAACCAATTTGAGTAAAAGACAAGACACTGTGATGACGATATAGCAAAAACACTGATGCGATGATGTGTAGTAGTCTATAAAGGCGTAAAGCCATATGTGGCAATGCGCGGCAAACAAAAGGGTAGTGTGGTCCAAACGATTTGAAAATGAAAAATAGAATTATACAACGGATGATGAGAAAGAAGAGGATCGTTAGAGATTATCGGGGGTGCATCACCCGTGTTCATCAAAAAGAGCAATACGTAACTT
>BMAW01057927.1:0-15252 GCA_019974015.1 Nephila pilipes | reverse complement strand
TTCGAGGTAGTCAATGAAAATCACGCCATGTGTATCCCAAAAAACTGACGCCATGACTTTGCCAGCTGACTGCTGCGTTTTCGGACGCTTCGGACGGCTTTCGCCAGCTGTGCGCCACTGCCGCTTCGACTCTGGAGTGTAGTGATGTATCCATGTTTCGTCCATGGTCACGTAACGACGCAAGAAATCTTTTTTGTTGCGAGTAAATAGCGATAAACAGCTTTCTGAATCATCGACTCGTTGCTGTTTTTGTTCCATCGAAAGCAATCGCGGCACCCACTTGGAAAAAACCTTTTTCACTTCACTTCAAAATACCTTTTTCAGTAAATACACTTCCATATGATATCTGTGTCATCTCAGCAATCTCACGGAGCTTCACTTTACGATCTTTCATTATAATTTTTGTCACTTCACTCACATTTTCCGGTGTAACGGCTTCCACAGGTCTACCCGAGCGTTCCGCGTCATTTGTGTCGGTACGACCACGTTTAAACTCGGCAAACCACCGACAAATCGTTGCTTTTGATGGACAAGAGTCCGGGTAACATTTTTCAATCCATTGTTTCGCTTGCACGGTGTTTTTACCCATTAAAAACAATGTTTTATCAGAACACGAAACTCGGTTTTTTCCATTTTTTAAACAAACTACAAAACGACTTTACTCCAACCTCGATAACTCAGCTGTTTCTGGTCCGATCGACTTACAATTTTGACACGTTTCAAGCAAAGGTTAGTACTCTAGAAAGACCTGGTTACTGGTTTACTACGAGCACCATCTCTGGGTTAGTCTCGGGAGTTATTGATTGATGTGTTACACATTGCTTTGTGTAGCATAGACATATTTGGCTCTTGAGTCATAAACTTCTACTTTCACTCACTCAATTTTCTTGGATGTAAAATTCACAAAAATAATATTATTTTGGAGGATAATGAAACGTAATGTCGGGGAATTGAGCATTATCCGTATGGCAACATTGAATAAAAGGATCTTTCAAATATTTCTTTTTAAAATGTGGCTCCTAAGGATAGTGCAGCCGACACCCCTGTTATAAACGATTGATTGCGTTATTAACATCGCACTTAAAATGGCACGATGATTATTGGCGAAGCATCTCATAGTTTTTAAGCCAAATCAAATTACCTGGAGGACACTTGCAAGCTGAAATTATCTCTTCATACTTCCACACCACTCCATGGGATGACTTAGGGTCTCTACAGATGTAACGCACATCAACATCACTAAATGGCGATTTTTAACGGAAGCGGAACTCTTACCCATGCCTTGATGAAATTAAGGCCATGACCTTTCGGCTACAACGATCAGTAATTTTGAGAGAATAATTATGAATAAGTTGAAAATATTTTCAACAAAATTCATATTTCGTTTCTGCAAAACATTCAATCAATAGACTTACTTTTTTGCTGTTACATTAACCTTCCTTCATGTTACATATATTTGCAAAGACTGTCGAATGTATAGGATCGGCAGAATTGTCATTCCAGCTCCGAATTCAGAATGAGTAAGAATGAACGCTTTTATGGCACCTTCTGCATCGTTACTTAGGAACTCGTTATCGAAACTCAATGAACGTTCCTCCAAGAAAGTAAAGAAAAATCAAAATAGTTTTATAATCGTATTATTAAATAACAACTATTGCTAGGAATGTGGATAGGATACTAACTCGTGACCGGAATCCAAGTTTATGACTGAAATTTCAACTTATCTCAATAACAACGAAATTGGATCTGAGTCGAGAATAATTCTAATAAACAGAGTCTGTGAAAAATATTAACTTTCCGATGATCACGTAACTTTCCCACACCAATATCATGTGCACTCTTATATTATTAACCTTCGATCTCCTCTCAGAACTTTAAAACGTCCAATTTCTCTATCTCATCCCTTCCTAATCACTACATTTTTATATAATTAGCACTGTTTGTTTACATAAGACACAGTTTATACACAAGGCGAAGTTCTTAAATCAAATAACGTCATAAAGTAGCTCGAACAGTTAGTTGAAGGGGGAAAAAGCGGAAGAATTTCTTTCAGTTCATGAATATCAAAACAATAAGTTCTTTTTTTTTTCCTCCATCGCTTTTCAGACAAATCATGAAATTTGAAAGATTTCTACAATTGAAAATTATGTATCTTTGCTTTTTCGAATTTAAGCATATTTAGAAATTTAATTTTCAATCTTTCAAAAGTTCTAAAGGATTCAGAATCTTTTCATTAACTTTGTTTTCTGATTTAAATGAAAAAAAAAAAAAAAAATAGAGAAAATTCATGTTTAGTTATAATATAGGAGAGGGGAGCCATCTGATAAATCATTAAAAATGTTCATTATTGTTATGGTAATACTGTTTTATGTTAGATTGGAATTGTGTCAAGTACAACTGCAGTAGATATTCATTGAATTAATTATAATTGTTCAACAAACGTTTGAAATTATAAATGTAAGACACTGTGATGCGATGTATAAGCAAAAACAATGGGATGCGATGTGATGGTAGTGTTTAAAGGCGTAAGAGCCATATGTGGCAATGCTGCGGCAAACAAGGTGCAATTGTGGTCCAAACATTTGAAAAATGAAAAATAGTTCATAATTGAACAAGAAGGATGATTGAAAGTAGAGAAGGATCGTTAGGGTATCCCGGGGGTGCGTCACCCGTGTTCATCAAAGACTGCAAAAACCAAGGGAAATAAAAAGATCACTATTTTTGGGTCGTGATGCTTGTTCTTACAGAAAGATGGCAAATTCCTGAGGCAATAGAGAAAAACAAAATATAATAAGTGTTGCAGTAAACAGAAAAACATGCAGGGATCACAGGGATTTTATTTTTTGTGATTATCAGCTTATAACATCATTGACTGGGCATGGATATGGTTATATTTTAAACGAATGTGGAAAGCATTATCGCAAGATTCAGTTAAGTTTCCTTTAGGGAAAATGTATAATAATTTTGAAGAGATTGGGAGACGATAAGATTGAAATGCGTAAAGATTAACTGATCTATATAATCTTTTGATAACATATTTATTAAGTAAAAATATAATTATAATTACATTTATGACAGAAATAACACTTATTACAAATATAACGTATAATTATGATAATTTCTTATTTAACAGTTCAAATGACGTTGATCTCGAAAGATTGAAATTTATTTTCAACCTTTTGCTACCAATATTTATTTGTTAAAACGTTTTTCTGAATTTCACTTGGTGTGTGTGAGTGTGTGTCATCAAATTTTCGATCGTTAATTTAACCAACTTCCCATCAAACTAGAGCTTTGAAATTTTGGGAATCGTTCGTACTCGCCTAATAATGCAATATTTAGACGTTTGCGACAAGTTTTAACTAATATTTCAATAGTTTTAATAAGTCAAAATATTCTTTCCTCTCGGCGCTTTTAGGATTGAGGAAAAACTTTCTTTCCCCCTCTGGGAACACCGGGCACTCCCCACGCCGCATGAGGTATCGTAAAACTTTTGTACTCACAAAGGGGAGATACTATCTCCCCTTTACTATCTCCGAGATAGTAAGGGTTGCTGACTTTTAGTCAGTAATCATTGGCAAGAAAGAAAGATTCCAATATTTGGCGCCGTGTCTTGTCACAATAATTTTTTCTGAATTCTGGTTCCCATTCTTTTTTTTAATAGAATGACTTACAAACTTTCAAATGCATGTTTTGATTTTATGAGTATTATGAATTTTTTAATACATTCACAAATGTCTCTTTTTAAGTGAATTTTAAAGTTAAAAATAACTAACAGTTTTAACTAATATTTCAATAATTTTTTTTTATAAACTTTGCCACCATATAAAAACGTTGGTTTTTATATCGAATTATTTTTCATTCTTCTTTATAAGCCAATACTCTGAAAGAGAAAACAACAGTTGATTGAAGCAATGGTTTTTGTGTTTTGTTTCTTTCATACGAAGACAAAGAATGTTATTGAGCAGTTAGAAATTCCTTCTCACGATTCCTTCAACACGGTACAAAATAAATTGAAATATGAACACACACACAATGTGTTGTGCACAATGTAAATTATTTGGAATTCAGCTTAAGTAACAATATTAAATTAATAACTATTCCAGTGGTTTAAATACTTAAATTTTGTGAGATGCGTGATTCACACTCTGAAAAATAATAATAAATTAATTAATTAAAATTAAATTAAATAACTTTTGTTGGAATAAATCAATTAATTCAGTGTATCATAGGGACTAAATTAAAATTTCTCATTTTATGTTTCACGAAATCATAATTTGCATTTTGTTGTATTTTTAAAGAATAAAGAAAGTTTAAATAACTTGTCATTGATTTCAGAGTTCAATATTACTTTAATTCAGATTCTCTATACGCTCTTTTCACTTCACTGAATCAAAATTTACTTTTTAAACATCTTTTTCAATAACACAAATTTACCAATACACACAAATAAATTTTTATAAGAACGCACAAAATATTCCCAAACAGTAGAGTTTATTAGTGGTTAGTTCGTAAGCTTCGCGTACGCTTCTGTGAATCACAAGGCTTTCTCCATTATTTACCATTTGTCACAATTTAGAAGTTACAATAATTTCATTTCAGAAAGTAGTTGTAAATGTTCGCTAAAAATAAGCATTCCTAGCCAAGAATATGCTTTTCAGGAAAAAAAAAAAAAAAATGCGGGCGCCATCTGTCGCAGACAATCCGAAGTACGTCAATAATTAATTTCAAATCATAAGAACTTACTAATAACGACATAAAACTATATTCTAGTTACGCTATTCGATAGGGGGAAGCATATATTTGTAACTTATTGAATTCTACTTGAATCAATAAGTTTTTCTTTGTAAAAAATGTGTTCAACCATTTCGTCTTCTACACTTTCATCTCCTTTTTAACAAAGAAAATTGAAAATCCATTTTACATAAAGGCAAAAAATTCATATTGTTTTTTTAAAAAAATCAAAATTTGAAGAACTTTATTTAATAAATAATTATACGTGTTTATATACATAGTAATTTATCTTAATACTAAAGCATTTTTTCCTCCTGAAAATGGGAACTTTGGGCCTTATTCTTTAACATTAGCCGATAACAAATTTAATATTCATTTCTTAAAAAAAAAAAAAAAAGATTAATTTAGTATTTCTGCTTGTTTTAAATCCTGAAATTAACTAAATTTATTTCATTATTTTTTTTTTTATTGCTTGTGACCAATTGAAACTAATTCCGATGTTGATTAGACAAAGGTTTTTGAAATTTTACCGGAAGAAAAGAGTAATTTCTAAAAAAATTGGGTTTTTTTTTTTTTTTTTGTTAAATAATTTTTGATCCCAAACGATTACCCTGTAAATCAGTTGCGAATAAATTTGATCATTCCGAAGAATACCAGAATGATCTTCAGTAATTCAATAATGAAGAAAAAGACTCGATTTTATTGTTAAGGTAAAAAAAAAGCTTTATTCTAGACCTTTCGGTAGTAAAAATCACGCAATTTTTTTCGAAGTATACGAATATTTTTGGAGCATTTCTTTTTCATTAAAGAAAGAAAGAAAAGAAAAAAATTTGCGCAACACTCACTTTTTTAGTTACGATGGTCTATAGAATTCTAAATTCAAAAGCCTTTTCTTGATTTTTTTTTCTCTTTTTTTTTCGAATTTTGGCCATATTTGATTGAAATTTAATAAAAATTAACATTTACGCTAAGTTCATATAACAAATTCTAATTAATATATTTCACTTTTTGTTTCAACAATATACGAAATATATATTTATGTGTGTGTCACGAAGCAGAAACAATACATCTCTTTCTTAAACGTACTCAGTTATACCTTTACTTATAAACACAACACCATTTTACAATATATATATAATTTTTTTTAAAATAAAAATATCTCCTATATAAATAGTATGTACTAGGCTATGTGTGAGGTTCACAACATACCTAGAGATGTATAGAAGTTTGTGGTAAAATTTGATATGAATATATGAAATACTTTTTAAGAAATGAGATTTTTCGTACCAAAAAAAAAAAAAATTCTTAGTTTTCCAGATCATGCATATAAAGATTTTAATGTTTCTTAAAAATTTATATATTTACATTAATGCATTAACTAACTACCGTAGAAACAAATACAAACCATTTTTGAAGTGGTAAATGTGTGGGCTTTAGTAAAAAATTATAAACTTTCGAAAATTTTCGCGAAAATTGTGGTTTTGGGGTAGGCACTTACCTTTCCTTAAATTAAAATTTATTATTTTTTTCGATTCAAGTTTCTTTAATTTCCTTTTGCTTTTACTACATAACTTCAATTTAATTCTTCAAATTGGTAAGCATATCTTTAAAATTATTTTTTTAAGCGGTTCATTTAAAATATCAAAGGAAACTTTCATATAAAGAGTGCGCAGTTTAACCAACACTTTTTAGAAAACAATATCGTTTGAAAAATGGTGAATGTCAAGAAAAAACAGTGTGTCATTACTCAAGGAGTTTTCGCAGCAGGTGATCCTGCTCATGGTTGCAACTGTAAGGTTAAATTATGAGACGATGTATTTGGATTCCACTTTTATTTCTATGATCTGGTTCCTGCTCCCGGAGTGTAAACACTTGCTCTTCATAGGAGAATGCGAGAAGAGAAGGGGGAAAGTAAAGAGGAATTCGACAGTCGCTATTGCTGGAGAGCTAACGCATGCGCAGGTAGCATTTTTAGTTCCTGCGTAAGTAACTACTACTCCTAGCTGCCGGAGGGTTCCCGCATGCGCAGATTGCAATGAGAGTGCTCGCAAGAGCGAGGAGTCGCGGATCTCTACTCAACAAACTGGTTCCTCCCTAGGACAATACCTTGGTGATAAGTTTTAACTGGAAATGGGGATTTTGCGAGGAAATTTCTCCAACCGCACTAAGTAAAGAATCTCCCTTTTATTTAATATCTGAACAGAATATTATAGATAGTTTTAATAATTTATTTTTCTACTTTAATATTCCATCATTTGATTATATTTTAATATTTTTGATCGATTGGTTTTTTTTCATTTTGTCCTGAAAGGTTGGCATCGTTAAGGTGCATTAGAATGCTAATATTTTGAAAGAGTTTTGATATTTCATAAACAGGGAATTGAGGGAGAACACTATTAAGTACAACATGATTACAATGCATTAAATAATGATGCATTTCAGTTTATTTATGCGCATGAATTGTTTGTTATTTCAAGCAAAATTGATTTTCATTTTTGAGAACTACTACTAGGAAATTTTAACTATAGCTGTATTGAATTAAGTAAGTTGCAGTTTAGTTTTTTGGCCAGCGTTTCATTCGTGTAGTGTTTGTATTTCTTAAAGTCATTTGAATTATCCTTTGTTTTTTTCCTCATGCATCCTCTAATATTTTATTTGTTTGTTTTGAAGTGATTAATTCTTTAGCCGTTCTTTTCTAAATGTTATGTTCACAATTAGGCGGATTTCTACTGTAGGGTCTTAATGAAGTGATTTATTTCTCCGAGTAAACTTTCATCCTCACAAAACTCAATTCCATCTGAACTCAGCACTCCAATATTTCCTTTTGATGCATAGGAAAATTAAACATTAAGATGTACCCTATTCATTTGGTTTTGGTGTAAGAAGTATTATTGTAAAACTATTCCTTGTATTTTAGTAAATATTATAACTCTATTAATGTCTGAATATACAAATATTAATGGTTGCTGGTACAAATATCAATGGTACTCCTCTTAATGGAGAAATCAAATATTATTTAATTTCTAGTTCATAAAAATCAATGCTATTTCAATCAACAATTTGTATCATGCATGGAACAGAAAATATACAAATTTGAAAGTTACTTTCGCATAAATCATCTACAAGTATCTTTTTGAGAGTGGGTATTAAACATGAGACTCTAAAAACTAAAATTGTCTTTTAAAAATAAATGTTCAACCATGTTGGTACAATCCTATTTTAGCTGGCTTCTTAGCGTGTTTTCAAAAATCGCGCCAAATTGGAGCTAAAATCGGGGTTTTCACCACAGCGAAGAGAAAACAGGGTAGCCACTTTTGACAAAATATTGCCACCGAAAAAATACCAGACGTCGCCCAGCCAGTTAAAATAGGATCCAACCAGAAAAGAAGGAAAGAAAGGTATTGTTTTGTATGACACCTAGTTAAGATTGGTGTTTCAGTCCTAGCTGAAGTTGAATATTAAAGTATTTTACACCAGCTGCCTAATTTTGATTGTTATAATAATACATTCAATGGTTTCTCACTAGCCATCTAGGGCCAGGAGTGTTTGGGTTCTTTTTCTGTTAACCATAACTAAAATTTTAACATTCCACCCATGTAATTTTGAATTAATGTCAGATGGTGAGATTTACAGTAGAGTAGGCACTCCACTGGTATTACAGTTGTTATGTTATTAAACAGAGGACTCTTCAGGTCCCCAGTCTGCCTCGTAATTTTTATCAACATGTAGAGAATGAATTGGACTCTTAAAATGATACTCCTCTCTCTGGCCTTACAATCCTTATAATATGTAAATCTATGTTCAAATCCATTCCTAAAAAACTCAGTTTCTTCAAACTGAGTACTCCAATACTTCCTCTTCATACATAGGAAAATTAAATGTAAAGGTGTACCTCATTCATGTGGTTTTTAGTGTAAGCAATATTATTGTAATTCTATTCCTTGTATTTTACTAAATATTAAGACTATGAATGTGTGAATATACAAATATTAATGGTTGCTGTTGCTACTCCTCTGAATGGAATATGAAGAGAAATCAATATATTATTTAATTCATAACTCATAAAATTTGATATTTCATTCAACAATCTATAGCATGCATGAAACAGAAAATTTACAAATTTGAAAGTAACCTAAGCATAAAATTATGAACAAATATCTTTTGGGAGTGGGTATTAAAAATGAGACTCTGAAAACAAAATATGTCTTTTAAAAATAAGAAATGCTTTGTTTTGCATGGACCCGTATGTTGACCGGGAATGACAGAATAGTCCCATTGTAGCTCACACATGTCGTAAGAGGCAACTAAAATGAATACCCTGCATCTGGGGGTATAGCTGGGCACCCTGCCCCTGGGGATTATATCAGGGGACCACAGGGACTTGCCTTCTTTAAGCAAGTACGGGCATCATGACCCTGAGGTACCCTAGTGATCTTTTTCTTTCCCATGAGTTTTACTATCTGGTAAACACAGGTGATGCACCCCTGGGTTACCTAGCGATCCTGCTCTAGTTTGGACCCTCCTTGTCAACCAATTTTTGTCTTTTTTGCAATTTTTTAACGTCTGGGCCACAGTTAAATCTTATTTGGCGCAGCACATAGCTACATCTGGCTCTTGCACCTATAACCTTCACACTCACTTTCTATGGGGTTTATTCCCTTTAGTTAACTCGAGTGACATGCCCCTATATACCCAGATGATACTTCTCTATTTTGGACCCTCCATCTCAATCAATTTTACCTTTGTTTCCATTTTCATACATCTAATGCTCAGTTTTACACTTTACTAGCTGTGATCTTGTTCACCGACTTTGATGCAGCTTGGCTACATATGGCTTTTCCACAGTTACAAAACACTCATTCATTCATTGAATTTGCTGACAATTATCAATCACTCGGTCAAATGTCTATATTGCAGTTTCACCTTGTTTGGTGCAGCATGGCCTCATCTGGCTGTTGCACCATAAAACATCACCACCACTACTGCATTCATTATAATATGTAAATATTTGTTCAAATGCATTCAAAAAGCTTCAAGTACATGCATAAACACTCAGAAATTCTACAGAAAAATGGGAACGATTGGCCTATTTAAATCTCAATGAGAATTATAAAATGAATATTGTAGTTTTCTACAGGTAAAGGTTTTGAAATTTTTAAGAAATTGCTTTTGTAATTGATACTTAAGACCTTAAAATTTCATTTCTCATTAATGCATTCATATAGTATTTTCAGCTTTAAACCAAAAGATATTAAAAATAATGAAAATACTTTTGATGATGCTTGCATCTTTGATATTCATTTATATAATGCATTCTAACTGTTGGTAAATACCATCATATTAAAATATGTATTCTATATTTTTTTAAATAATAATTTACGCTTAATGTGTAAGAAGTTGATTCTCATGACTATAAGAACTGATTATGTACACAGTAATATTGATTGAAACTGTGTACAGTTAACATATTATTTAATGGTATATCTTTTAATTTAAAATGATTTTATTTTGCCCTTTGGCAGTACTTAAATCATTAGGGATTATGTTTTATTAGTGAGAATGTTTTATCTGTTTTGTTCTTCTGTGATAAGAGTTTTGAATTGAACTTTTGCAGAAAAATATTTACTTTTTGGTTTTTCAATTTATTCACTCTATGCTCGTTAAAATTAATGAACATTTATGCATGAACATTTATATCAATATTGGAGGAAAAAGGAAATGCTTTTTTCAATTTTGGTGTTTTAGTAGATATTTTTTCAGCTAGCATTAAGAATATTTATATAGTTACATTGAAATATACACTTCAGGTAGCTAAATCCATACTATAAGTTAAAAATTATTTTAATACAATTCCATCTTCATTCTGTTTTCAACTGTAGGTAATTTATTACTAGGCCTTTCATACTATAGTGATTTATTTGTTTGATCAATCAATAATCAAATTAAATTTTTACTTAATTGCACTAAGACAAATAATCATTTAGCATTATTTTGACTAATATTTGGCATTATTGTTTCCACTTAATTTTTTTTTATCAACATGATTTGAGGATCTCAGCTGAAAATTTAAATTTAGTGAAAATACTTCTCCTGATTCCCTTGTTAATATTTTGATAACAAACTTATTGTTTTCCCAAAGAGTAAACTCCCTATTTCTAGGCAATTCCATGGAATGTGGTTCTGATATTAATTCAGTTTCTACTGTGTCTGTTTGAGTCTGTATCCAACATTTTGTAACATTAACAACCTAAATTCTTTGAAATCTCCATATTTATGTAATGTGTTGATTATGCTTGTAGCATCCCTAAAATAAAGCAGAAATGTACTTGTAATAAAATGTGATGAATTGTTATATTTATTTTGTCTCCTTGCTGTAATCATTTGAAATCTGACAGTATTTTTAAACATATTGATAAAAAAAAATATTGATGTAAACTGTAATTTTTAATCAAACAATACTTTTTGCTTCAAAGAGAGAGAATTTTAACCCTCTAAGCATTATTCATCTATAATCCCTTCCTATCCAACTTCAAAAAGCAACCAAATGAATAATTCCATATGGTCGAGAACTCGCCGAAAATGGTTGAAACGTGTTTTTTGAAAGAAAAATCTTTTTCTCGCCAGAAGCTGTGCTTAAGTGCATTGCTTTAGGCATATCTTTACACAAAAATAAAAACTCTTTTTTAAAATATCAGCAGAAGGCTCAAGTTTTTGAATTATTACTTAAAGTAGTTATCAGCACTTGTTCAATATAAATACCTTTTTACAAATATTTTGTGTATGATTTTTCAATGACTAACAAATTTCAAAATAGAAAAATTATATTTCATTAAAAAAAAAAGTCATTTCTTTGATTTTTGGCAAAATATTTTGGCTGATATATTTAAAAAGTACACTTGTCCAAAACAAATGGAAGGTCACTGTATATTATTGAGATTGGTTTACAAAATTTACAAATTCGCTGTCATCAATTACTGATGTATAAGTTTTTCATTTGTAAAATTACATACATAATCTTTAGATTTATTTACAACATATTGTTAGTTCCAAATGGATTTAGTTTTGTTATTATAGTTTTTTTGATATTCATTAATCTTTAAAAAAAAAATTTTTTTTTTCAAAAATATGCGTTAAAATTATTATAAGTAGTTTAATAAAAAATACTCTTTCGACTTTTTCTTAAATCTATATACAAATGGGAGTTTAAGGAAAACAAGTTAATATTGTTATAGATGGTATTTCACATGATTTTTTTGCGTTAGAATTTAAAATTTATTCCATCTTATTTCAATCAATAATATGTGGGATAAAAAACCAATTGATGTTTCTTGAAAGAAAAATAGTTTGGTGTCCACATTAGTGTGTAATATTTTTCTATAATTCAGCAATAAATTCACGTTAGTGGTTCATTTTTATCTACAACCAAGTGACCTTGATTGAATGTTAATAGTAAGCATTAATTGAAAACAGCATCAAAAAAATTATTCGTGGAAACACTAAAAGTATATTTTTCTGTCACTAGATACTATGAGTTTAAGGATTGACTGTCGAAGATTGTATTTTTAAGCATTTGTATTTTAGGTTAAGTTTTTTTTTTTTATTATTATTATTATTGTTGTTGAAAATATTAATCATCAGATTGAGTAACTTCCTCTGTTATTAGGTTGACTGGATGAATTGAAACTGATTTAAATAGAGCATACACTAGATGTGTTTTAGATTATTTGAAAGCTATGTTAGTCTTTGTAAAATATAGCAATATAAACCAATGCATTGTAAAAAATTAAACATAAAGTCTTTGCATCATGATCTATTTTGAACCATTTACTTAGTGATCTAGATCATCTTGAACCTTTGGTATTAAAATTTCAACAGATCTATTTACAAGTTTTTTTATGATGGTAAAAGTAACTCTGAAAGGAGAGTTGCTATTTGGTGATAAATCTAATTTGAAATACAGGAATAAAAAACGTTTCGTTCTCGAAATGAAGATCCAGAGATTTTTGTAGAATACTTATACAATTACAAATGTATAAGTAAAAAAAAGAGACTTTTAGAGATTTTTTAGTATCGATTTTTTAAAATTTTTAGCGACCAGTGCTTACCAAAGTGAGTTAAGAAATGGGTGCATGTTCTTGTTTAATCCATGTCAATTGACACTGGTTCAACAGCTAGATCTTGTATTGCTTCGTGTGTGATTTTTATAAACAAACACAAATCTATGCTTTTTGTAGGATTTTTTTTTTTTTTTTTTTTTGAATGATTATTATCGTCACAATAAGGAGCAATATGAGTGCTAATGGTCACGGATGCATAATTTGGAATCTTGATCTAGTGCTGAGGAAGGCTTCTGTGCTCGCACCTCCCTCTCCAAACTTCCACACCACGGTTTGACGAAGTAGGTTAGGGTGGCCTTTCACAATCGATACTATACCACATGCTTTCAATAGGAAAAACATATTAAAGTAGGATGAAACAATGACATAAACATTCCTTACTTTAAAATCAAATTATTGTGATTTTATAAAAAATTCTTTTGTTGCATTAGAACAAAAGCGTCGTGCAAATATTTTGTTAAAAATAACAAAAGCGAGTACAGATAAATTTCAAATAGTTAATTGTTTCAAATACTTTCTTCTGTTAAACGTTTCTTTTAGTTTATATTTGACAACGATATTCCATATTATTATAGAAAGGAAACCCATAAAATACTTAAGTATTTTCTAAACATTAAGTTTTCATACAAAAACATCTTTTAGATATTTCTGAATATATACAGGGTGTCCAGCCTTAAAGTGACCCAATAACTAATTCCCCAACCGTTTGGTTTAGATATACACTTCCAATTTCAAAAATGTTTTAAAAAAGGTAAAGAATGTTTTTACGTCATTTTTGAACCAGAAAAACCCATTTAGAAACAAATTGCAAAAATTAAATTTTTATACGGTCCCCAGGTCCTATCACTTATATTTAGGAAAAGATGCAGTACACAAAAACAAAGTAAACACAAAAAGTTTCATTTTATTACGATAAAAACTGGCCGAGTTATGGAACTTTGAAAATCAAACATTTCATCCATTTTCTCGGCCATTTTCAAGAAGCCAGTAAAGGGCCGTCTCCGAAGTGAAATTAATTGTAACTGTGCCAAGAAACTTTCGCTCTAGCACGTTACTCTTATGTAAATCGTTTTTAAATTTAAAAGTACATACATTACGTTAATAATACAATAATTAAGTCCTTAAGAAATAAAATTTATTCTGTGTACGTGTAAAACATAGACAAAATTAAATATTTTGGACGAAGAAAACATTTCAAAAGCAGTTCCAAAAAAATAAGACTGATTTGTTGCGGTACTGATCATGGCGAGCGTTAAAAATCTGTGTATTGTGGTCATACGGTCGTGATACAAAATTACCAGACGCGGGAGAAACAGATGTATACCTGATAGTAGTGCTGCGTGGGTACTTTTGTTGTGGGCAGTATGTGTCGAAGAGGCAAGAAGGCGACAGGGCTTTATGCGTACGTGCGTGTGTATTACAGCTCCCGGTTTTATGCGGCGTTGAACAGCACGGGCGGTGTACGCAATACAAGATGGATGTCTTTGTCTGGCAAATTTGGTATTAGGTCGCGCGCGCCTCATTTCAGTGCACTTACCTTCTCTACCAGCAATTGCCCCTAAATGATATTAACAAATTTAACACCTTCCTACCTATTTCTTAAAATCGTAATAAATACGACTGTATCTTGTTCCCCTACAATTTCCAACCATGATCATGCCGCAAACAAATCGTCTATTTTGAACTTCTTACGAAAATGTTTTTCTTCAATCCAAAATATTTAATTTATCCATTACGCGTACCAATCTATTTTATTTATTTTATAAATACTTAATATTGTATTATTAATAATATCATCTGTGCCCCAAATTTAAAAACAATTTACACTCAAGTAACGATGCTGGAAACAGTTTCTAACGCAAATATTTGCTTTTCGAGAACGACTACTACCTTCTTGAAGAGGAAGTGGATGGATTTCTCAGTTTATGGCGGCAGTTTTCGTAATATAATGAAAACTTTGAACACTTTGTTTTGTTTACTGCATTTTCTAAAATAAGAAGTGGGAATCTGAGACAAAAAGGCCCCAATTTTGTTATTTCTAAATGGAACTTTTTCAGTTCGAAAAGCGTGAAACATTATTCTTTACTTTTTAAAGCATTTTTCCAGGTGGAGATGCATCTTCTAAACCGGGTGATGCAAAATCAACTGCTGGTCCTTTAGGCTGACACCTCCTTATATATGTGTTTGCAGAAATTTTCCTGTGGTGGTGTTGGGGTGGCATCAGGTCCAGCTTTTGAGTGGATGTGGCATGATAAATGACAGCTTTGTGCAAATCTCCAGGACAGCATACGGGTTTGTGAAAGCCTTTGGACAGCCAACAACGCAAGTTCTTTGGCGCTTTTGTGCGGTGTGGCACGACACCAGTTGCAAGGAAAACTGGCCAGTAATTTACGGTCTGTTC
>BMAW01057917.1:25926-37911 GCA_019974015.1 Nephila pilipes | reverse complement strand
AATCTGAGTTTTGATGATGATAGATAGACATTGATTTTTGATAATGATTATTTGGTAACATGCTGATATTTCAGGTGATATTCAGGATTATTCTCAGTAGTATTCTTCCTTCAGTGTAGAAGATATTATTTCGAATCTTCTGGATACTTCTGCCGCCTTTAATATGGCCTCTGATAATAAGTAGTTAATTTCTTTTTACAGGTTTCTTTCAAAGTTGCATTTTCCCACCTAATGAGATGCCTCCTCGAGCCTCGATTCTCTTTACAGCATTCCCGTAAAGCAGTACCTAACCTTTACTCATGGTTTATGGCTCCCTTTTTATTGACATTATCCTCACAGAGGCTTTCTTTTCTCTCAGATAAGCAATTGAAAGTTTTACAATCTTGCCAGGATGGTCAATGCAGAATAATGAAACTCCAATGATTAAGGAGTATATACTTCCTGCACAGCATCAATGCTGCCTTCCTTCATTTTCATCGAACCTGATGAAACTGGGTGTGATTGATATCATGCTGCCGATTCTTATATCCTTCACTTCCACATATCATATTTGCACTTCAATTTTCCAAGCCTCCTTTTTGGTGTAACAATGTTGACATACTTTGCATTACAAGTTAACTTTAAAATCCTGAAGACACATAGCCAGTAAGTATACCGATGACATAACCAATGCCAATTAAAGATGTATAGTCTCAACTCCAAATACTATCGTAAGAAAACTTATGTCGACAATGGGATGATCAGCAGGTACTTCCATATGCATTTCAGTACTTCAGTATGTGCTTCTTTAGCATTGTCTCTTTGCAGCATACATAGGCTTTGTGAAGAAGTTTAGTACATTTGCTGTGTATGTCCTCGGCTAAGAAAAAGGTAAAGATATTTGTACATACTACCTTTTCTCAATGTTGCAGAATGCATGTGTAACCCGTAAATTGATATTTATTTGCTTGCCTTCATTCATGAGAGTCTTTACATCACAAACTTTTAAAGCATACATGTAGATTAAATTTAAAGTATAGGAAATCTTCTAATATTTTCCACATCAGCATTCTCTAGTTTTTAAAGTTGTCAGCATTCTGGACATTTCAGAAGAATCAAATAGTTTACTGATTTGAACAAAGTTCACAACAAGAAATTTTCAGTATCGGAACAATCAGTCATTTTAACACTTAAAAATTGTTCAATCTCTTTAATTGTAGAAATGAAAGTAAATTTTTCTTATGTAGAATCAGTTTATTATCAGCATCACTATACACCAACTTTTTACTGTTCCTTTCTTTGTTTTGAATGACAACCCGTTTCGCGAGGCACTTTATCTTCACCTCGTGAACACCAAAACTTCAACACCTCAGCACTAATAATAATGAAAGAAAGTCTGAAGACTGTTTCTTTTCTCAATCATAAAACGTCAAGACTTTTTCTCAAGATAAACGCATTTATAATTAGTTTGATATAGACACCAATAATCAATCAACAATGCTTAATGAAAGTTGTAGTCACAAAAAGGAAACGCCAAATGATACAGTTATGATTAAACAAATAAAATTAATTTTAGAGGTATGGATAAAAATAACATAAACTTACTCCACATCTCTAAAAGGGCGTGGTCAAGTCACAAAGTTTTTACATTTTCATCTTTTTCTGCTTCTCGCTCGTGGTGGCATATACAAAAGTAATACATCTATCATCGAAGATAAGAATCTAGAAATTATTTCTTAAATAAAATAAAAATAATCGATTTTTTTTTTTTTCCTTTTTAAGGTACCGAGTCTCCTTAAATAAAGCAGAAAGGTCGTCACATGGCCTTCACTGTTGAAACGTCGCAATCAGTTCAAGTGCTGCCCTCGCAACTTTAATATAGCTCAAAATTAAGTCACCAAAATCTGTGTGGCTTCTAGTGCGGTGCTATATAAATCACATCTCAGCTCAGCTGAAAAGAATTTATTCGCCTTTTCTTTAAGAGTATTGCGGATAAGTATTACGTCAAGATGGGAACATCAGTGATTTGCCCAAAATCAAACTTGTGCGCATTAGGTCAGAAAACTCCCATAGCAGAGTTTCCTAAATGGTGACTCGCGACCCGGTATCGGATGAAGAAAAAAAAATTACCGGTTCGCTATGTTTCTGCTTCATGATATATTAATTCGAAATGCGATGCAGACGATCTTTGCGATATTTTTAATTTTTTGAATAATTTAAATTACCTTTATAAGGTAACAATGTCTGTTTTTAAAGTGCAAGAGAAGGTTATAGTTGCCATGAGAAAACTGAGTTTGTCGCAATGTTGTACGGAAGCTGCTAATTACAAGACTTTTATAAGGCTAATAGAACCACAGAATGTGAGTAGTGTGAGTTCACTTCTGGATGAAATTGAGGAAGATTTGATATACCTAGAGATTAATCTTAAGAAATGTATTATATTAGTTAACAGCGACAAAGTATGAATAAGGAACCCAATTATGTTTAATAAAGAATCCAAGACAGAATTACCTGATTCAAATGTCGAACCTATATTTGAAATATGTGGTGACACATCATTCAAAGATACACACACACATATATATATATATATATATATATATATATATATATATATATATATATATATATATATCATAACTTCCTAATTTTTCCTACTTTTAACTATCTCAATAAATAGCTCATCTTTTTTAACTGATAGCATTTCAAATTAGCTTTCAATTTATGTAATCACGTGCTCTTGAAATCTGCTTAGTCAGCCGTTTCACACGCTTCAAAACAATAGGAATAATCCCTACTAGACTTTCCGTGTGCAGTTAAAATACCTAAAAGTCCCTTCATCCCATACCTCGTGATTTAAAGAAATCTTTAATTTAAAGAAATCTTTGCATATAAATTCCTAGTAATGAAAATTCTCTAACCTTCCGATGTAGCCGTGAAGGCTGTGCAATGCATCTGGCGTCTTCAAATTGTCAGGATGTAAATATCATCACTCTTCTACTTTATCTACAAAAACGAGTAGACGTATGTTTCCGCCCCCCTCTCTCACATTCATCACGAAATAAATAGACTTTACTCGGAGAATTGGTATTATTTTTCCTGTTATGATCGTAACATAAGAAGTTGTATCGTCCTTTTTCCTCATTCATGATGTGTGCTAAAAAAAAGCTAAAATTGTTTTGATGCCTTTTGTCACAACCTATAAGTAAGATGCTGGATTTTCAACAACGGTTTTCTTAAAAAAGAAATATAGAAACATCCCTTAATCCTAAGGAATGGATTTATATCTTAGAATTAGGTTATCACCTTTTCCTTCAAATGTGGAGTAATAGTTAGAAAGAAGCAACTTCACACTACACAATTATAATTTTGTCTGATTAAAACGTCCTTTTTGCAATTATTTTTGTTTTAATTTCGTACTACACGAAATTAGTAAAGTACATGAATATTATATTAATACTTCTAATAATATTAATACAGCTAAATATTTTTTTATTCTACTTATGAAAATGAAACTAGGCAATGAGTTTTTAGTGAGTCCTGAAAAAGTATCTGAAAAATAACCGGGTAACAGAAAAAAAAAATGTTTGTGAAACGCTGATTTGCAGTGAATAAAGCAAGCAGAGAAAGCTCAACGGCTTCAAGCTATTCATACATTATCGAAATTAATGAATTTTGTTTGTTTGATATCTAACTATAACATATGTTATCGAACAACACAAATAACTATCTATTACCGATAATGTGTGCTCGACAGAGAAATTTTATGTGAGAGCAATACAAGCATAAGAACAAATGTAAAACCCCATGGGTAAAAATATTAACAGAAATCACGTCGATCCTAGTTGTTTTGCCCTTTTCTTAAATATTAATACACTCCACTAACGCATATCATGAATATTTCCATCACATTTATTGTAGCGTAGCTGCAATGCGAATGTTATTCCTTCCATTCGCAAGGAATTAACGGAAAGAGGCAATTCCTGTTTCTAGTCATTTGGATTATGATTATCTTATTTAAAAGCACCACGCTTGAATTGACTATGGCACTCTAATTAAAGCTGAAGGATCGAAATGAGGAGTATATATTGGAGAGCGGTTCAAAAGACTCCCGTGTTTAAAACGAAAATGGGGTATTAGGAATAGGAAAAGGGAGGTAACTCACTACAACAATGTCAACTGATCATTTTCCCTTTTTCTAAAAAATCAATGAGTATGGCGCCCTTCACATCCCAAAAAAATTAGAACCATAACTTTTCCGACCGTCTTCACTTTGTTTCCTGTGTATAATGACGGATACAGAACTCTCGATGGTGACAGCTTGTGTAAAATGATGACGACAACTCTTCGTGTCATAAATCAAAGTTTGATTTGACATCAAACAGCTGCCAAATCAGCACCAACATCTGAAGATGTCTCAAATTTGTTTTGGTGCTGCTTAATATTGGTAACACTAACTCACCTTAGCAAAGCCCTCTGTTGTCAAATATACAAACTTTTTTACAGACGACATTTTTTTTTTTTTTTTTTTTTTTTTTTTTGAATTTTGAGACAAAATTCAAAACTTGACCTTAAAAGAGTCGATTCTCCTTGAGAATTAAAACCCATCCACACTGGATCATGCATCCTTACAGGTGTTATTTTTATTTTCAAGTGGTGTTGCCAGATCCAATTGCAGAAATAACAATTTCAGCTATGCATCCACCAGAAAGTATCACGTCTCGTGTTTTTGGATAGGCATGGCCAAAATAATTCCTCTTAAATGTTCTGAAGTGGAAGGGATAAGAAAAAGGACTAGTGTGTGTTGGTGAATCATAATAAGAGCTAGATTAATAAATGGAACATCTTAACCATAAGAAATAAAAAAAAAATTGGTACAAAATTATTTTTGTTCCATGAAATGATACAGTCACATCCCGTCAACTCGCGGTTCATTAAATCTCGGTTTTACTATAGCCCTTTTTCTGAGATTCAGATATTAATACATTTTTATTTCATTCTTTTTTATATTCGCGGAATAAACAAGCCACAGAGTTCCGATTTGCAATAGAAAACTTATACTCCGTATGAGAGAAATTAGAAGTATGAGAAAGAAATAAGTCGAATTGTACATGCGCTCCTAAAAATGAGCAAAAAAGAAATGCAGAGATTGAGTAGAAATATTTTACGAAACCAGAATCTGCAAGTCCCCAGATCGTAAATTTCAATCGGTGACGTTCGTCATAAAAGATAGAAGAAAAAAATCCAAGTAGGTGGAAATGAACAAAAGGCTCTCTTTGACAGGTATGGTTTGAAAGTTTAGGACTAAGAGAGAGTCGATCATTTTAATAATACTTAAGAACATTTTTTTTCGATTTGAATATTTAGATTAAATATGAATAACCATTTCTCGAAAAACTAAATATTCCAGTCTAGATTTTTTTTTCCAAGAAATTGATTTCAAGAATAAGATTACCTGTATGTTCAGCCATTTTTTCTTGGTCAAATTTTAAGTGTTATAAAGTTTTGTTCCTTGTGCAAGTGATTTCCGTAATAATTTAAAAAATTAGAAATAAAGTCGAAAGAACGTAAGCGTAACGCAGAAAATTGATATGGATTTTAGAATATATATTATCGCATAATTCATATTGATATTCTAATTCGCGGCTCACTTAACTCATGATTTATTAATCATGGACCCGTCAACTGTGAGTTAACAGAATCTGACTGTATAACTATATGATTCAATAGGAAATTCAAACTAGGTAGCACAACATTTCAGGTTATGAATTCGTGTTTTAGACAAAATACTGAGTTAAAATATTTTTACAGCATATCAACCTTCCTCTCCTTGTTTAATTTTTTTGATAAGTTCATGAATTTTCCCACATAATAATAAGAGAAGAAATATTAATGCATAAACAAATTAAAAGCAATATTAAGAGCCCACATAATTATATGTTACGAAAATTAAAGGGAATTAAAGTTTTTGGGGATTATTTATTCTTTATTACCGGAATTGATTTTCAATCATGGCGAGGGTTTTAGTTTCGATTCACGCGTCAGGTAAAAAAGGAGACTTTCCATTCTCGTTGGTATGACAAGTTTAATTACGTATGAAAATTTAAGAAGTATACGCGCTAAAAGTCAGTTCCCTGGCTTCTGCAATTTAAAAAATGTCAGCATTATATTCAAACGCACCGCAACGCTCCCTACATGTAAGATGCATAGAAGATCACGATTTTCAGATATGTGGTGAACCTAACATGCATCTCGATATTTCTGTCTCCCCTGTTATTCCTCGTGTAATCAATAAAAAATAAGTTTGAAAGTCCTGCTATATCTACCATGAATTCTAAATAACTTCAACACGTTTGGATCTATCTCGGAAAAAATCAAGCATAATATATATATATCTGTGTGTGTGTGTGTGTGTGTGTGTGTGAATGTTCTTGAAATGCATAGTGTCCTCATATAAAATGTTGCAGTCATTTTTTAACCTGGTTGATTTATTTTCAGATTGCTCATTTTCCATCGTCATTAGATGCAAATTGAGTATATTCCTTTGTCTAGAAGTTTAGTTTATTTAATTTCTTCTTTTCCAATTTGCTATTTTTAAGCAAATTGGTTCCTTTTGAATTTCTAGATTTTTCATTTGGCTTATAATTTTTTTTTCTGTTGAAATTGTTGGGTATCTATAAAACATAGTTTAATCAGATAATCTGTCATAATCCAGATTCGTAATTTATAAATATAATATTTCAATTTTCTTTCGAGTTTCTCTTATCTTGTGTACTTTATTTTCCATGCCTTGGTAAGTACTCATTCATGACTAAAGTTATATCTTCCTTCTATTATTCATCTGTTTAGTATTCTTTCGAGTATCTCTCTTTCATTTATCTCTTTCTTATTTATTTGTTGATTATTTTTTGTTTTTTGTTTTTCTTTTTTTTTCCCTAGATTTTTGGCAACTAAAATGTAGTATTTATCTGATACTTTTCCTATCATCTAAAAAATGTATTTATCAGTTTTCCACAAAGTTTTGAATAAAAATTCTTATGTTCTAATTCTTAGTATTTTCATTACATATATATATATATATATATATACATAAACACGACTATTGCATTTCAACTGAAACTAAAGCAAAACAGTTAAGAGAAGAAAACTTAATATTCTAGAAAATCACTAATAATCAAATTGAAATTTATGCAAATCAAATTGAAATGTACTTATATACTTAAACAAGCAAAAATTCTAATCCCTTTAAATCCAAAAATTCAAAGCAAACAATTTCAAATAAAACGAAGTCATAGGAAGGTAATAGATAGAAAAATGAAAATAAGGCATTTAATATTGATCCATACTTTAGAAAGGAATAATGTGTGTCTATACCGACAATTACTGAACAAACCATCTCACTTCAGTGAGTTATATTAGTAATAGATAATAACAAACCAAAAATCACATAAGGGTCATTCAATACATCCTTTGATATTCTAAGAGATTGAAAAATTGTTTGTTTTAAGTAAGTATCATGACTCACTGGATAGCTATATAAATTTCAATTACTCGTATTCGTGATCATGATGCTTTTCGTACCTGAAATATTCTTCGTCAGAAGTTTTCCTAACGAAAAAAAGACCATATGTTTTTTTTAAAGTGTCTCCGGAAACAACCCAAAGTTTTGGTTTTTGCTTGATTTCCAGAATATTATGATGAATCCAGGCCTACGACAACTCGACGCGACAGCAATCGAATTTTAATTTGGCGTAAATGAGTACCAAATCTAAACTAACTTATGAATCAATATCAAATTAGTTTCCTTTTGACTGACAGGAGCACCTAGATAATAGCAATTTACCAGAATGATTCCATCTGTCTCAAAATACAAATACTTTCTAAACCACCATCACCTGTGAGCGTGTGTGCGAGCACATATATATAGCTCTCTGAGTGATAAAATATTTGTTCCATTGGGTGTCTCTTATTTGAAAGTACTACTACATCTGTATATAAGAGTATACACCAGTGATCATAACCATCACTTACAAGTAGAACAAATATATAAATTAATGCTTCCCTCTCCTATTATTCACACTCTATTAAGATTGGTTTCGATGGCCAGTTTTATTAACTCAATTGAATTCTCCACCATTCCCCAAGAAGTTATTTAAGGGAATAGCGACTCAAGCCTGCGAATTAAATACCTCCTGCAACACAGTGTGTTGTAGTATAATTAGAGTGTGTTAGCAGTACTTTAGCTCTTTTCGCTTCCAAGTAATGAGTTGAGGTTGATGCATTAATGACAGTAACATTGAGAAGAAAATGTTCGTTCGATTATATTGTAAAAAGATAGTTAAGTGTGTATATATATATATATATATATATATATATATATATATATATGCAAAATGAGAGTTTAGGTAATGACCTCTTCATCTTGGCGAAGAATTTGGTGACAATTTGGCGACTTGACGAGAAAATTGGCGACCTTGGTGACAAATTGGAAAATGTGGAAGGTACAAGAATCTAGATGAAAAATCATTTGGGAAGAAAGTTGCTGACGTTTCGTGAATTTTAATATGTAACGTCACGCCTAAAAGGTATAAATACGCCAAGCTACAGGAGTCAGTATGAGTGAGTATGAGTGAGTCTGAGGGATCGGCCTGTGTTCGCGCGGAATCAGTTTTTCTATGGTGTCTGATTTGTAGACCGATCGGGGAATCGTGGCCGATTGATTTTATTGTAGATAAGGCTTGAATTTAGCAAAACTGTTACGGAGAGTATGTCTTCAGAGACTCTGTTGAGGAGATCGATCGAGTGATCGACTTAACACTGTCGGCACTTGAAGTGGAGCGTGCCGGATGAATTTGTGAAGAAGCAACGTGTGTCTGCTGGGAATCGTCGCAGCCTGCCCTGGAAGTGCAGAACATTATTGCGGTGGCTGTCCGAAGTGAAGAGCGATAAGCTGGTGAGCTTAACGTTGCTGAGTAATAACTGTGACTGTACTTAAAGTGTGTTTTGTTCCTGTATCTGTGCCATTGAATTGTGCAAGTGCTGTGTATCTGTTGCTGTCTAAATTGTGGAATCTGTGTGTCGTCCTGAAGACTTACGAATAAATCGACATTTATCGTAAACCTCCGAGTTGGTATTGATTTTCAACCCACGCTCCACATTCCCGCAAGAAAAATAATTTTCGAAACAATACACACACATATATATACATAATTCCATAGACCACAAGCTAATTATAAAGTTCAGCCTTACATGAAACATGACAAGAATGTCTTGTGAGGAGATAATACGAAATGAAAATTGAAATTTACACACACACCAGGTTCTGCGATGATACATTAAATTTAAAATCACAGAATTCGTTGATTGATTGCTTCTTAGCGTCCCACTCACTTAGAAACAACACGAGGGCTCTTGGCAAAGACATCGTCATTTTGAACCTCGGCCAAGTGAAGACCTGAGCTGACACCCCTCCCCAAACTTCCACATCATGCCACGAGAGAACTGAGGTGCTCTACAAATTCATCGTGCATTAACACCGCAACTGGAGGATCTTCAATGGCCTAAGGACTCGAACCCATGGTTCAAACCCCGAAAACATTGTCTACCACGAGCTTGCGACCATGATAACCCGACTAACCCGGTCAAAGACAAAAAAGAAAAGTGATAAGAACAAAGGATAAAAATGTCTAAGAGTTTCTTAATTGAACAACATATTTTTACCAACAATATTTGCTTTAATGCCCTGTAATGACACATTACTCTCTATTTTAAATAATTTAAAATGTGAGCATTAGATTCGCAAATATTCTTACATAAATTCTTTATCATGTGGATGGTGTGCTCTAAATTGAATTAATATTTGAAGCGGAAAAAATTCAACTTGTTTTGAAAAGAATTAACAACCATTAATGTTTACGAGATACGTTACATATTTCTGCCGCAAGAAAAATATTATTTCGCCCACCAGAAGCAGAGTTAAACCATTAAATATTAAATTAAAGATTTGATCCGCATTAATTTTTGAATTGTTATTCGAAGCAACGGTCTTTACTATTTA
The DNA here is from genome assembly GCA_019974015.1 of Nephila pilipes. Classification (NCBI taxonomy): domain Eukaryota; kingdom Metazoa; phylum Arthropoda; class Arachnida; order Araneae; family Nephilidae; genus Nephila; species Nephila pilipes. The sequence continues at coordinate 27,875 of BMAW01057917.1, read as the reverse complement.
ATCCCTTTCATTTCGGAAAAAAAAAAGTAGAAACACATCGAAACTTTAAGCTCTTTTCTACAGACGATTCATTTATTTTCAGTATAAAACCTAAGCTATTGATCACTGAATTTCGTGAGTGTATGATTTACCGGATTTATTAGGGGTAAAAATCCTTTCGTAAAATGTTTTTGAAGTTCATAAAGAAGTAAATGGCTATTGAAATTTTTAAAACATTTCGAATGTTTTTTTGCAAAATGTTTGAAGATTATAATTAATGCAAGCCGACAATTTTAAGACTAAATGCAAAAATTAAGAAAGAAATAAGGTTGGTAAAGACTTCTAAATGCGCATCTTTGTACATAGAATGTTTTACGATGCATAGGATGGCTCAGTAATTCTTGAATAGTAAATCTAATAAGGTAATTTTGTGTATTTTTATATCTGTTCCATTTGAGTTGAAAAATATTGGAATTAAATCTCAATATAATTTCTTTTGCAGTGAATATTATCTTTCAAATCTCACAGTAATTTGTATGAACATACGTGGATGGTTCAAAAAGTACTTGTATTTGAAGACAGATGGCAACATTATGGTAAAGTGTTGCGACCATTAGGTGCTGCCATCTGTTACCGAAACAAGTTCACAAATTTGAAATTGATTCATTTGCAAGTTTTGATTGGGTAGTAATTTCCTACCAAACCAAATTTTGAATGCTTCCGCGTCGAGTTGTAACCGTTAGTGCGATCAGGGTTCATCGTCATTTTCCGGAAATCAAACAAAACTCAAAATTTTGGGTTGCTTCTGATGAATCTTTTCCAAAAATAGCGAAGATGGTCTCGTCGGCCGGAAAAGTTATGATAAAGAATTTTTGAGAAGTGAAAGGCGTCATGATCACGAATACGAGCAACTGAGACTCAGACACCTGTTTCGTGAGTCATGATACTCAATAACAAAATACAATTTTTGATGATATGAACACCATCCCTTGCGATTTCTGAGGGACTTATCGAACGACCCTCTTAGAAAAAAGAGTATTTTTAAAAAATGTAATATTTATGTAAAATCTTTAAGAAAAAAAAATCATTGAAATGAATCTAATACCTGTGAGTAACAGTAATGCGTGTGTTTACTAGAATTCATTTAATAGGATTTTTAAAGGAGCAAATAAAGAACAAATTTATGCATATTCTTTTGATAGAAAGTTAATAAGTAAAATTAGAATTTTTTAAAACATCTTTAGTTTTTAAACAGGATTAAGAATTTGAAATAGCACTTGGATTGTTTTTCCCCCTGATACGTATGGCAATAAAAAATGTAAAGCACAGACAAAAATTGAAATACAATTGAATATTTGTAAACATAAACAAAAATAAATAATTAATATAATATGTACGTATTATATGTTATTAAATGTATAAAATTTATTTCGTACAACGCATATAGCTCACTCGTATAATGCATATTACAATTATGAAAACATCAGCAAAATTACTGATTCAATGTCGATTTTCTTTGATTCGTTGCATACATAAATATTAAAAATTTATTTATAATCGCATCTTTCGCAGACTTCATAGAGGTATCAGTTCAGCATCACAGAAAATTACCTCCTAAATTTTTCGAATAAGAATTATTATAAAAATAATTTTACATAATTATTTTTATAACAAATTATTTTGTTATTTAATAAATGTATATCATAAACAATATTTCTACCACCGTATATATTTCTGCTAAACAAACAATATTTCTCTTTTGGTTTTATTTAGACAAAGAAATATATCTTTTTTTAGGCGAATACAAATTAAAGGTGAAAGTAAATTTTGAAAAGCTTTCTTTTCAATTTTGTTTTTATTTGCTAATCAACAATATAAACATAATTCTAATATTATTATAAATAAAATGTCAGAAATTTAAGTCTTAATAAGACATTCCCATTAATATAATTCTTATTATACAACTCATA
>BMAW01057917.1:0-25901 GCA_019974015.1 Nephila pilipes | reverse complement strand
ATCAGTTTACTGATTTGAACAGTTCACAAATAAGAAATTTTCAGATTGAACAATCAGTCTTTTAACATTTAAAAAAACTGTTCAACTCTTGATAGTAGGAACAGCAAGCTTCTTCTCTGTAGAATCAGCTTTTATTATCAGTATCACTACACCAACTTTTTACTGTTCTTTGCGAATGACAACGCTGTTTTACGCGAGGCTCTTTTATCTTCAATTCTCAAAAAAATTATACTAAAACTCTAACAGACTCAGCACTAACAATAATGAAAGAAAGTCTTGATAAAGGACCGTTTTTTCTCAATATAAACGTCAAGACATTTTTTTTTCTCAATATAAACGTCAAGACTTTTTTTTTTTTTTCTCAATATAAAACGTATTTGATAATTAGCCTCGATATATGATTCCACAATTAAAAACACAAAAGATCAACAACAAATCGCTTGCAATGAAAGTTGTAGTCACAAAAAAGGAACGCCCAAATGTTACAGTTATGATTAAAACGAAAATAAAATTAATTTTAGAGTATTGATAAAAAAATAAATATTAAAATTGATCGACATCCGCAAGGGGCGTGGTCAAGCTCACAAAGTTTTACATTTTTTCAATTCCTTTATTTTTTTTTTCGCTTCTCGTGCTCGTACATTAAAAAAAGTAATACATCAATCGAAAGATAAGAATTCAGAAATTGTTTCTAAATAAAAATAAAAAATAATCGATTTTTTTTTTTTCCTTTAAGGTACCGAGTCTCCTTAAATAAAGCAGAAAGGTCGTCACGGTCTTCACTGTTGAAAACGTCGCAATCAGTTCATGCTGCCCCGCAACTCTTAATATAGCTCAAAAATTAAGTCACCAAAATCAGGTGGTTTAGTGTGGTGCTATATAAATCACATCCTCAGGCCTCAGCTGAAAAGAATTTATTCTTCGTCTTTTCTTAAGAGTATTGCGGATAAGTATTACGTCAAGATGGGAACATCAGTGATTTTACCAAAATCAAACTTTGTGCGCATATCAGAAAACTCCCCATAGCAGAGTTTCCCAGACTCGCACCCGGTATCGGATGAAGAAAAAAAATTACCGGTTCGCTATGTTTCTGCTTCTTCTGATATATTAATCTGAAATGCGATGCAGACGATCTTTGGTGATATTTTAATTTTTTGAATAATTTAAATTACCTTTTATAAGGTAACAATGTCTGTTTTTAAAGTGCAAGAGAAGGTTATAGTTGCCATGAGAAAACTGAGTTTGTCGCAATGTTGAAGCTGCTAATTACAAGACTTTTATAAGGCTAATAGAACCACAGAATGTGAGTAGTGTGAGTTCCCTGGATGAAATTGAGGAAGATTTGATATACCTAGAGATTAATCTTAAGAAATGTATTATATTAGTTAACAGCGACAAAAGTATGAATAAGGAACCCAATTATGTTTAATAAAGAATTCAAGACAGAATTACCTGATTCAAATGTCGAACCTATATTTGAAACAGGGTATAGTATCATCTAAAAGATACACACACACATATATATATATATATATATATATATATATATATATATATATATATATATATATATCATAACTTCCTTAATTTTTTCCTACTTTTTAACTATCTCAATAAATAGCTCATCTTTTTTTTAACTGATAGCATTTCAAATTAGCTTTCAATTTATGTAATCACGTGCTCTGAAATCTGCTTAGTCAGCCGTTTCACACGCTTCCAAAACAATAGGAATAATCCCTTACTAGACTTTCTCGTGTGCAGTTAAAATAATTAAAAGTCCCTTTCATCCCATACTCTAGATTTAAAAGAAATCTTAATTTAAAGAAATCTTTTGCATATAAATTCCTAGTAATGAAAAATTCTTAACCTTCCGTTGAGTAGCCGTGAAGGCTGCAATGCATCTATGCCTTCAAATTGTCAGGATGTAAATATCATCACTCTTCTCTACTTTATCTACAAAAAACGAGTAGACGTATGTTTCGCCCTCTCACATTCATCACGAAATAAATAGATTCTTACTCGGAGAATTGGTATTATTTTTCCTGTTATGATCGTAACATAAGAAGTTGTATCGTCCTTTTCCTCATTCATGATGTGTACAAAAAAAAGCTAAAATTGTTTTGATGTCTTTTGTCACAACCTATAAGTAAAGATGTTGGATTTTCAACAACGGTTTTCTTTAAAAGAAATATAACATCCCTTAATCCTAAGGAAATGGATTTATATCTTAGAATTAGGTTATCACCTTTTCCTTCAAATGTGGGAGTAATAGTTAGAAAGAAGCAACTTACACACTACACTATAATTTTGTCTGATTAAAACGTCCTTTTTGTAATTATTTTTTGTTTTAATTTCGTACTACACGAAATTAGTAAAGTACATGAATATTATATTAATATTTCTAATAATATTAATACAGCTAAATATTTTTTATTCTACTTTATGAAAAATGAAACTAGGCAATGAGTTTTAGTGAGTCCCGGAAAAAGTATCTGAAAATGGGTAACAGAAAAAAAAATGTTTGTGAAAAGGATTTGCAGAATAAAGCAAGCAGAGAGAGAGCTCAACGGCTTCAAGCTATTTATACATTATCGAAATTAACGGCGGTTTGTTTGATATCTAACTAACTATATATTATCGAACCACCCAAATAACTATCTATTACCGATAATGTGTGTCGATAGGGAAATTTTATGTGAGAGTAATACAAGCATAAGAACAAGTATAATTCCCCATGGTAAAAAATATTAACAGAAATCACGTCGATCCTAGTTGTTTTTACTCCCTTTTCTTAAATATTAATACACTCAACGCATATCATGAATATTTCCATCACATTTATTGTAGCGTAGCTGCATGTGCGAATGTTATTCCTTCCATTCGCAAGGAATTAACGGAAAGAATTCTGTTTCTAGCCGATGGATTATGATTATTCTTATTTAGCACCACGCTTGAATTGACTATGGCACTCTAATTAAAGCCGAAGGATCGAAAATGAGGAGATTGGAGAGCGGTTCAAAAGACTCCGTGTTTAAAACGAAAATGGGGTATTAGAATAGAAAAGTGGGAGGTAACTCAATACAACAATGTCAACTGATCATTTTCCTTTTCTAAAAAAAAATCAATGAGTATGGCGCCTCTTCACATCCTGTAAAAAAAATAGAACCATAACTTTTCCGACCGTCTCACTTGTTTCCTGTGTATAACATTTGGATACAGAACTCGATGGTGACAGCTTGTGTAAATGATGACGACAACTCTTCGTGTCATAAATCAAAGTTGATTTGACATCAAACAGCTGCCAATCAGCACCAACATCTGAAGATGTCTCAAATTTGTTTCGGTAAGCTGCTTAATATTGGTAACACTAACTCACCTTAGCAAAGCCCTCTGTTGTCAAATATACAAATCCACAGACGCATTTTTTTTTTTTTTTTTTTTTTGAATTTTGAGACAAAATTCAAAACCTGACCTAAAAGAGCCGATTCTCTGAGAACCCATCCACATCTGGATCATGCATCTCACAGGTGTTATTTTTATTTTCAAGTGGTGCTGCCAGATCCAATTGCAGAAATAACAATTTCAGCTATGCATTCAGAAAGTATCACGTCTCGTGTTTTTTGGATAGGCATGGCCAAAATAATTCCTCTTAAATGTTCTGGAAGTGGAAGGACAAGAAAAAGACTAGTGTGTTGGTGAATCATAATAAGAGCTAGATTAATAAATGGAACATCTTAACCATAAGAAATAAAAAAAATTGGTACAAAATTATTTTTGTTCCATGAAATATACAGTCAAGTCCCGTCAACTGCGGTTCATTAAATCTCGGTTTTACTATAGCCTTTTTTCTGAGATTCAGATATTAATACATTTTATTTCATTCTTTTATATTCGCGAAAACAATACAGAGTTCCGATTTGCAATAGAAAAACTTATACTCCGTATGAGAGAAATTAGAAGTGGGTGAGAAAGAAATAAGTCGAATTGTACATGCGCTCCAAAATGAAGAAATGCAGAGATTGAGTAGAACATTTTACGAAACCAGAATCCAAGTCCCCAGATCGTACTTCAATCGGTGACGTTCGTCATAAAAGATAGAAGAAAAAATCCAAGTAGGTGGAAATGAACAAAAGGCTCTCTTGACAGGTATGGTTTGGAAAGTTTAGAATTAAGAGAGAGCTCGATCTTCACTTTAATAATACTTAAGAATTTTTTTTTCGATTTGGAATATTTAGATTAAATATGAATAACCATTTCGAAAAACTAAATATTCCAGTCTAGATTTTTTTTCCAAGAAATTGATTTCAACTCACTGTCAGTAAGATTACCTGTATGTTCAGCCATTTTTTCTGGTCAAATTTTAAGTGTTATAAAGTTTTGTTCCTTGTGCAAGTGATTTTGCAATAATTTAAAAAATTGTAAAGTCGAAAGAACGTAAGCGTAACGCAGAAAAATTGATATGGATTTTAGAATATATATTATCGCATAATTCATATTGATATTCTAATTCGCGGTTACTTAACTCATGATTTATTAATCATTATGGACCTGTCAACTGTGAGTTAACAGAATCTGACTGTATAACTATATGATTCAATAGGAACAACTAGTAGCACAACATTTCAGGTTATGAATTCGTGTTTTAGACAAAATACTGAGTTAAATATTTTAAGGCATATCAACTCTCTCCTTTTGTTTAATTTTTTTGATAAGTTCATGAATTTTCCCACATACAATAATAAGAGAAGAAATATTAATGTATAAAACAAATTAAAAGCAATATTAAGAGCCTCAATTATACATGTTACGAAAAAATTAAAGGAATTAAAGTTTTGGGGATTATTTATCTTTAATACCGGAATTGATTTTCAATCATGGCGAGGGTTTTAGTTTCGATTCACGCGTCAGTAGTGAGACTTTCATTCTCGTTGGTATGACAAGTTTAATTACGTATGAAAAATCTTAAGAAGCATACTGCGCTAAAAGTCAGTTCCTGGTTTCGCAATTTAAAAAAATGTCAGCATTATATTCAAACGCACTGCAACGCTCCCTACATGTAAGATGCATAGAAGATCACGATTTTCAGATATGTGGTGAACCTAACATGCATCTCGATTGTCTCCTGTTATTCCTCGTAATCAATAAAAAATAAGTTTGAAAACCTACATATCTACCATGAATTTAAATAACTTCAACATCGTTTGATCTATCTCGGAAAAAAAAAAAAAAATCACATATGTGTGTGTGTGTGTGTGTGTATGTGTGTGTGTGTGTGTGTGTGTGTGTGTGTGTGTGTGTGTGTGTGTGTGTGTGTGTGTGTGTGTGTGTGTGTGTGTGTGTGTGTGTGTGTGTGTGTGTGTGTGTGTGTGTGTGTGTGTGTGTGTGTGAATGTTCTTGAAATGCATAGTCCCCATATAAAATGTTGCAGTCATTTTTAACCTGGTTGATTTATTTTTCAGATTGCTCATTTTCCACTGTCATTAGATGCAAATTGAGTATATTCCTTTGTCTAGAAGTTTAGTTTATTTTATTTTTCCAATTTGCTATTTTAAGCAAATTGTTCCTTTGAATTTCTAGATTTTTTTTCATTTGGTTTATAATTTTTTTTTTCTGTTGAAATTGTTGGGTATCTATAAAACATAAGTTTAATCAGATAATCTGTCATAATCCAGATTCGTACTTATAAATATAATATTTCAATTTTCTTTCGAGTTTCTCTATCTTGTGTACTTTATTTTCTGCCTTGTGTTCATGACTAAAGCTATATTCTTTCATTATTCATCTGTTTAGTATTCTTCGAGTATCTCTCTCTCTTCATTTTATCTCTTTTCTTATTTATTTGTTGATTATTTTTTGTTTTTTGTTTTTCTTTTTTTCCCTCAGATTTTTGGCAACTAAATGTAGTATTTATCTGATACTTTTCCTATCATCTACTGCATTTATCAGTTTTCCAATAAAGTTTTGAATAAAAATTCTTATGTTCTAATTCTTAGTATTTTCATTATTATATATATATATATATATACATAAACACGACTATTGCATTTCAACTGAAACTAAAGCAAAACAGTTAAGAGAAGAAAAACTTAATATTCTAGAAAATCACTAATAATCAAATTGAAATTTATGCAAATCCAAATTGAAATGTACTTATATACTTAAACAAGAAAAATTTAATCCCTTTAAATCCAAAAAATTCAAAGCAAACAATTTCAAATAAAACGAAGTCAGGAAGGTAATAGATAGAAAAATGAAAAATAAGCATTTAATATTGATCCATACTTAGAAAGGAATAATGTGTGTCTATACTGACAATTACTGAACAAACCACTTCAGTGAGTTAGGTATTATAATAGATAATAACAAACCAAAAAATCACATAGGTCATTCAATACATCCTTTGATATTCTAAGAGATTGAAAAATTGTTTGTTTTAAGTAAGTATCATGACTCACTGATAGCTATATAAATTTCAATTACTGTAGCCTGTGATCATGATGCTTTTCGTACCTGAAATATTTCTCCGTCAGAAGTTTTCTTTCCTTAAAAAAAAGACCATATGTTTTTTTTTGAAGTGTTCCCGGAAACAACCCAAAGTTTTGGTTTTTGCTTGATTTCCAGAATATTATGATGAATCCAGTCTACGACAACGACGCGACACAGCAATCGAATTTTACTTATGTAAATGAGTACCAAATCTAAAACTAACTTATGAATCAATATCAAATTAGTTTCTTTTTGACCGACAGAGCACCTAGATAATAGCAATTTACCAGAATGATTCCATCTGTCTCAAAATACAAATACTTTCTAAACCACCATCACCTGTGAGCGTGTAAAGAGCACATATATAAGGCTCTCTGAGTGATAAAAAATATTTGTTCCATGGGTGTCTCTATTTGAAAAGTACTACTACATCTGTATATAAGAGTATACACCAGCATCATAACCATCACTCTCAGTAGAACAAATATATAAATTCAATGCTTCCTCTCCTATTATTCACACTCTTCATTAAGATTGGTTTCGATGGCCAGTTTTATTAACTCAATTGAACACCTCACATTCCCCAAGAAGTTATTTACAAATAGCGACTCAAGCCTCAAGTGAATTAAATACCTCCTGCACCACAGTGTTGTAGTATAATTAGAGAGTGTGTTAGTACTTTAGCCTTTTCGCTTCCAAGTAATGAGTTGAGGTTGATGCATTAATGACAGTAACATTGGAGAAGAAAAAATGTCTGTTCGATTACATTGTAAAAGATAGCGTATATATATATATATATATATGATATATATATATATATATATATGCAAAATGAGAGTTTAGGTAATGACCCTCTTCATCTTGGCGAAGAATTTGGTGACAATTTGGCGACTTGACGAGAAAAATTATGACCTTGGTGACAAATTGGAAATGTGGAAGGTACAAGAATCTAGGATGAAAAATCATTTGGGAAAGAAAGTTGACGTTTCTGTGAATTTTAATATGTAACGTCACGCCTAAAAGGTATAAATACGCCAAGCTACAGGAGTCAGTATGAGTGAGTATGAGTGAGTCTGGTGACTGTGTTCAGCGGAATCAGTTTTTCATGGTGTCTGATTTGTAGACCGATCGGGGAATCGTGGCCGATTGATTTTATTGTAGATAAGGCTTGAATTTAGCAAAACTGTTACGAGAGTATGTTCCTCAGAGACTCTGTTGAGGAGATCGATCGAGTGATCGACTTAATGACTGTCGGCACTTGAAGTGGAGCGCCGGATGAATTTGTGAAGAAGCAACGTGTGTCTGCTGGAATCGGCAGCCTGCCCCAGCGTGCAGAACATTGGCCAGGTGGCTGTCCGGAGTGAAGAGCGATAAGCTGGTGGTGAGCTTAACGTTGCTGAGTAATAACTGTGACTGTACTTAAAGTGTAAGAGTTCCCGTATCTGTGCCATTGAATTGTGCGCGCTGTGTATCTGTTGCTGTCTAAATTGTGAATTCCAAAAATGTCCTGAAGACTTACGAATAAATCGACATTTATCAAACCTCCGAGCTAGAAGCTGATTTTCAACCCACGCCCACATTCCGCAAGAAAAATAATTTTCGAAACAATACACACACATATATATACATAATTCAGACCACAAGCTAATTATAAAGTTCAGCTCATGATGAAACATGACAATGTCTTGTGAGGAGATAATACGAAATGAAAATTGAAATTTACACACACACCAGGTTCTATGATGATAAATTTAAATCACAGAATTCGTTGATTGATTGCTTCTTGAAGGTCCCACTCACTTAGAAACAAATACGAGGCTCTTGGCAAAGACATCGTCATTTCTTGAACCTCAAGGAAGACCTGAGCTGACACCCTCCCAAACTTCCACATCATGCCACGAGAGAAACTGAGGTGCTCTACAAATTAATGTGCATGCTAACACCCCGAGGATTCAATGGCCTAAGGACTCGAACCCATGGGTTCAAAACCCCGAAACATTGTCTACCACGAGCTATAGACCATGATAACCCGACTAACCCGGTCAAAGACAAAAAAGAAAAGTGATAAGAACAAAGGATAAAAAATGTCTAAGAGTTTCTACTGAACAACATATTTTACCAACAATATTTGCTTTAATGCTCTGTAATGACACATTACTCTCATTTTAAATAATTTAAATGAGCATTAGATTCGCAAAATATTCTTACATACCTCATCATGTGGATGGTGTGCTCTAAATTGAATTAATAGCGAAAAATTCAACTTGTTTTAGAAAGAATTAACAAACTATTAATGTTTACGAGATACGTTACATATTTCTGCCGCAAGAAAAAATATTATTCACCAGAAGCAGAGTTAAACCATTAAATATTAAATTAAAGATTTGATCTCGGCATTAATTTTGAATTGTTATTTCGAAACAATGGTCTTTACTATTTAATCCCTTCTTCTCGGAAGAAAAAAAAGTAGAAAACACATCGAAAATCCTAGTTTCCTTTCTACAGACGATTCATTTACTTTTCAGTACAAAACCCAAGTTATTCACCGAACTTCGTGAGTGTATGATTTACCGATTTATTAGGGTTAAAATCACTTTTCATGTAAAATGTTTTTGAGAGCTCATAGCAGCTAGTATTATTGTCAACAATTTTAAACATTTCTGAATGTTTTTCTAAAATGTTTGAAGTTATAGATAAATGCAAAGCACGAATCAACTTGTAAATGCAAAAAAAATAAGAAAGAGAATATCATGGTGTAAAGGACTTCTAAACATCTTAGTACAAGAATGTTTGTACGATTAGATGGCTCAGGCATATCTTGAATAGTAGATCATCTGATAAGGATTAATTTTGTGTATTTTATATCTGTTCTCATTATTGGGTTAAAAATTGGAGAGTTAATCTCAAATAGATTTCTTTTGCAGGTAGTGTATTATCTTTCAGATCCTGGTGCAATTGGTGCATGAGACAGAGTGGCTCAAAAGTCCTGGTATTCGAAATTGCGATGGCAACAGTACATGGTAAAAGTGTTGCACCTTAGGCGCTGCATCTGTTAGCCAGAAACAAGTCTCAAATTGACATTGTCTATCAGCAAGTTGTTGGATTAGTAATTTCCACAACGCAAATTTTGGAATGCTTCCGCTGTAGCGCGAGTGGACAGCCGTGGATCAGGTATCGTCATTTTCAAATCAAATAAAAGCTCAAAATTTTAAAGTTGTTCTGATGGCTCTTTCAAAAGTGCCGTCAGCCGGAAAGAGCCAAAGTAGACTTATTAGCGAAGCGAAAGGTTATCACTTGAATAGACAACAGACTAGGCAAGTTTGGCGTGAGTCGCGTCAGTCACTGTCCCTTACTCTTTGATAAATGACACTACATCAGTACCATATATCGCGATCTTCATAGCAAGCAATAAAATTTTATAATGCATGCGCTTTCAAGGTATCAGTTGCCACAGAAAATTACTTCCCTAAATTTTCGAATAAAATTATAAAAATGAATTTCACATAATTATTTTAACAATTATTCTGATTTATTTAATAAAGTACCATCTGAACTGAAAGTATTTCTACCATCATATGTATTTCTGTTTAAAACAAACAATGTTTCTCTTTTTGTTGTTTGGAATGAAATATATCTTTTTAGGGCAGGAATGCAAATTAAAGGTGAAGTAAATTATTGAAAGCTTTCTTTTCAATTTTGCTTTATTTGTTAATACAAATAAACATAATTTAATATTATTATAAATAAAATGTCAGAAATGTAAGTCTTATTAAAACATTTCCATTAATATAATTCTTATTATACAACTCATAAACATAATGTTCTTCTCTTTTGCGAATATTTGTAATGAATGTATATATATATCAAATCTTAATTTATTTGGAATCAATACGGTGGTAATATTTAAAACTAATTGTTTTACTTTATAAATATTCCATAATTGACTATTAGCAGAAAACAAACATTTGTTTCGTCTGGTGCTATTTAAAATGTGATTTGTCACACATACGGTTATAAAATAAACAAGTGGATAAAAGCATTTAAAAAAGTAATATTAATAGTATATTTTTAAACCCAATTAATCTCACAAAGTAAACACAAATATAAAGGAGCTTCTCACAAGTTCGAAATTGTGCTTAAGAAAATGTTTTACAGCAAAAATAAACTTTAATTCAGATTCTTTTGATGATCAAGTTTTGTTCAATCAAATTTTTGTTCAACTTCATACGCAGTTCCTTCATTTTTTTTACACATTTGCTTTGTAACCGAACAACATTTTATAACGAAATCGTACTTTTAAAATAATTTGATTAACTTTGATAAATATTGCAATAAGGTTTTGTTGAAACGATGCTTTTAAATGCTGAATTAGACTACTTTTATTTCTATGACGCATTTAATGCGTCATCAGTTTTCTCATATTAATACTATTGACAGAACAATGGCAATCATGTTTTGACGAATTTGAGTAAATTATATAATATAAAAATAACATCCTTTTAGTAATTTTGCTTCTATATCCAATATTAATATGACAAATATGCATTGAACAAAAAGAAATTTCATTAAATTTACCATTGGTGGTATGTAAAATAGTTTTCATAACACCGACATTTTTTCCATTAAATTCTGTGTTATGTGCCTTTTAACAGTTGAAATGCTTTTAATAATTTGTAAGAGATTTATAAACCAAGTCATAAACTTAATACAGTTTGATAACTGTTGATACGAAATCTAAAAATTATGTATTTTCTTTTGTGAGAATGTTGGTTGAAAATTTTAAGTTGCATATAAGAAGTGGTTAAGAAATGTAAATAAATTCAATTTAACCCTGAGAGAATTAAATGTATTAAATAAGAGAGGAAATATGAAATGATAATTATCAGTGGAGATCAGCATAAGTTAGAAGATATGTAAAAAAAAAATAATGCATGTAACAGATAATCCTGAACAGAGAAAGCAAGCAAAAATATGGAATAATTTTTTCTGAAGTGAAAGGAAAATTCAGATTAATCTTAATTTAAGAGAAGGCTTTTATTATCAAAGGGATGGATAGGGGGTTTAAAATTAAGTAATTTGACATGAATAACTTTTTATTACGAAAATTATTTCTTTTTACAGAAAGGGCTCTTTACTCCAATTCTTTCCGGACCACTGACACGCTGGATTAGCACTTTTGCCGGATTATCGAGAACTAATATAGTTTTAACGGGGATACCAAAAATAAATCACACCAAATGAAAAAAATTAAGCGAACGTACTTGCTTAAGCTTATTAGTTTTATTTACGCTGAAAGAGCAATTGCTAAGCTTCGAAAACATTTTACTGTACAACGCATTATATATACACAGTTGTAATATTGTGAACACGTGCTATGTAAATCATTACAAAACAAGAAAGGTTATGCTGAAATAAAAACTGAAGTTACGAAAAGCATAGGGCAAAAATGCGAACAGCACTGTATTCAATCAGGTGGTAATTGCCAAGTCTCGGTTTTCGATATTGAAAGGGCATACACAACACAATTTCCTTTTTTTTTTATCCCTTTTGTAATGCTGATTACTTGTATTTAAAATTTGAGCGGTTGATTGCCGACCATTTCTAAATTTAAAAAGATTTCAGTCACTGATGTTTACCAACTCATACAAAATGTTAAAAACTGCAATTCATTCAGTGAAAGCAATTTTTCGTTTACTCATGTAATGATAATTAAAGAAGTCGCGTTCAATAGCCTCAAAATTGTTAAAAAATTCCTAAACTTTCGCTTTTGTATAGTTTAGGAAAATGTATTTGTATTTAACAGCTTAATTTATGTATGTATATATATATATATATATATATAATGTAACAGCTTGTAATTAAACTAAGTTTCAAAAATGTTCATTTTGCAGTTTGTTTCATTCTTTTTCATCTCTATGATTTACGAGGAACTATATTATTTATGATTATAGAGCATCTCGCAAATTTCTATTTCTTCTCTCTCAGCTTCATTTCTTTTTCGAAAATATTCCTAATGCTCAATTTATATTATATTGGATATATTTTGCTTTAATTAGATATACTGTAGACATTTTTAATTCAGTTAATTCTCTTGTTTTATAAAGTTTAGTGGAGTTAACCGTTTAATTTGAAAATTTACTAATTAAGCGAATTTATTTTTTTCATTCATATAGTTTGTGAACCATAAAATTGTAAATTATCCACAGATTTTATTTTCTTTATATTTTTTGTTGAATAGCGCATCATAGTTTTGAGGCTTATCTCGTTTTTCAAACATCGGGTTTATTTAAAAACGCAGTCCAATATAAAATAAAGTATTTCATTTTACATTGAAGGACGTGACTTAATTAAAAGGCAACATTGGAAGAAAGTCACAAATAATTCGATAAAATCAAATAAACAGTCAATTTACTGGATGAAATAAAATTGCTTTTGAGATACTTGATGTAAGAATATCTTAAAATGTGTTATTGCAAGATACATTAGATATTACAATTGAAATACAATGCGAAAGATAATTTTAAAAATTATATGACAGTTTTTTATTTTAAAAATTATTTCTATCTCATTAAAAGATATGATTTTTAATGAATTAATTAATGAAAAAATAAGAATTTTCTTTATTTTTTCCCCCGAAAATTAACAATAGCTAACTTTCAACTTAATTTTTTCTAGAAAACACTCTATGCAATAAATTTTATACACATCACATTTTACAGTCAAATACATAATAGGCATATTGATTAAGCACAAAACTTACCTTGGCAATCATTGGATAAAGCATTCCTCACGGTCAAATACTCTGAGGTCATGAATTGAGAAATCAGTGACGTTTTTCCAACACCTTCGTCTCCAAGCACAAGCACTCTGTAATGGGGGACGTCTGACTGAGCGGTGGAAGCGCTGGACGAGGCCCGATCTCTAAAATCGTCTGTTCCCAGTGAGCTTCTCGACCCCTCAGAAGTAACATTGACATCAGATCTGGATCTGAAGCACACCAGATCTCCCAAGTTGATCACACTTCCCCGACTGGTAACGCTAAAACTTCTGAGCCTGTAGAAGGACAACGGATCAGTTTCCATTGGAGACTCTGTAGATCCTTTCAGACGTTCGCCCGGACGACTTGGCATAGTGTACACCCTTCTTCTGAAAGGGGTTTCCGTTACAGAAGCATCATCCATCTTCTTCGATGCTTCCAGTCTGTTTACTTGCCTCCTGGAGAGCAAATCTAAGCTGGTGGCTGCATTCAGGGAATGGGAACAGGCTCCTCTCATTCGCCTGTGGCGTGCCAGTTTTGCTTTCTGTGCTTTTGTTCTCATAGGACTGGAAATCGGAGTGTCTCTGGGGCTTTTAGGGACAAGGGATCTGTTTGCTGGCGATGTCCCATAATAAGCCACGGTCAAATCTGGTACACTTTGTCCAATTGTCCTTCTGTTGCAGAAGTCACAATCGCTTGGGCTGTGAACGTGAGTTATGTGAAGCGCCATTGCAAAAGACAGTATTTGCTACAGAAGAATACGATTAGTCCAACTTCGAATCCCTTGAAGTTTTCTCGTGTTTTGGAAAGATTAATCAGTTACTGCAGTCTTACTGTCAGTTCACTGTACTAATATACAATCTCTTTGAAACTGTATAGCACGAGAAGTATAGTTATATTGGAATTATCTATTTATATTATACTGAAGCTGTATAAATATAATTATAACTTCAGCATGATGAGATTTTACATTAATGCCTTTTCTTATGTGCCATAAACTCTTCGATAAACAGGTGGTTTTAATGCATTTAGTTCACAATAAACTTAACTGAGCTCTGAAGCCAAAATGTTTTAAGCTCTTTTCACTTAAATTTAGATATCGGTAATATGGTAAAATATTGAAATTTCCTTTAAGCATACGATAAACTTTTATAAATTTAACTTTTTATAACACCAATTGTAAAATTAGCACCCTTCGCTCATGTAGAATAATACATTAATAACAAGATATATTTTTGATAAAAAATATACTAATCGGTATATAAAATAAATAGATATTAATATAAACAGCAAATTTTCCCGATAATACGTCATAAATGTGATAATGCCGCGTAGCTGTTTGAACAGCTACTCGTTTTAACAATGTAAAATTTTAAAATTTTAATTTAATTAAAAATTGATAATAAACATTAAAATTCATAAATGCAGTTGATAATTTGAGCCTTTCTCTAAAAGTACTCTACAACAAATTCTAAATTTATCAAAATTTGATAAATAAAACAATTCTACAATCTTGATCGAAATTTATAACATTATATAGATTTTTGCAAAACACAATTGTAGCTGTTTCGGGAGATTAAAACATTTGAGCCAAATTTTTTTTAAAAAAAAATGTATAACAAATAAAAATTAGCAATGAAATTATTTCACTGTGAAATTATCCTTTTTTAGGGTAATTAAACTCGAATTTGTTTCAATTCACATTTTTGAAGAAAATAATTAATTTCTATATAATATTAAAAATATCTACGCGTAAATGATATTTAGACAATTTATCAGCTTATGCGAACAAGTGCAGAAATTTTCCGTAGGCTGTGAAGAAACTACTTAACCACTTGCACTACTAGTGCTGAACCTACGCGCTTCGGAACTACTACTGACTACTTCAGCAACAGCGGAAAGAATTTTAGACCGAACTATTTCCTGAAGCGGAGCAGGCGGAGAAGATTGGCAGGTTTCTAGTATTAATGCGCGGTTGCTATGGCAGCCAACACACCAGAACTGTGCGATAGATGTCGCTATAACTTGCATCTTCATTACTTAGTAAAGACACCAGAGGAGGATAACTTAGGGGGAGGGGAGAGAGAAATGTCGATATCGAGGAAAGTTTTAAAAGAGTTTTCGCGATATCAAGTCTAATTTATTTTCCTCGGCATCATGATTTTTTTTCAATTATTTTCTTTATGATTACGAAAGAAAAATTTAAGTTCTCTTTCCTTTTAAATGTTGTTTCTTTCGTCTTGTTTTTGCCTTGTTTTGTGTTGTTAAAGGGAATGAAGTAAATAATTTTTTTTTTATGGTAAATGATAATTCTAGAAATAGCTTTTTGCTCGGATTTCTCATAAAACTTAGTATGGCGAAAAAATTATTTTGTTTCACATCAAAGTGAAAAAGGGAGTATTAGAGATGGATGTAAATGTATGCTAACAGTGTTTTTCCGAAATAGGAACAGTAAAAGAAGAAGTAATTTAAAAACTTCAAAATGAAAAAAAAAATTGTGATGAGCATTTTTTAAAAACTTTAATTATTTTTTACAATTATTTTTTTATATAATCAATAAGAATGACCTTTTTTTTTTTTTTTTTTTTTGCTGTTCTTAAAATGAGATATTCAGTGCTAAAGATACATAAATTGACACTGGGTATTGTGTGTTTTGAAGTTTTATTTCAGAACATTGAACTATAATTAATCGATATATAAACATCTCAGTTCAAGAATTTTAATCATATTAAATTCAACTAAAATTCAAAATTGAAACCCAATTCAACAATGGCTGGCGAGAAACGATTTTTATGAACTAACTTATATCATTTTGCTTCAGTTTAATATAAGTAAAGGCGGGTAGATTTCTGGTTGATTGATTGGTTGTTTGCTCATTAACGTCACTCTTAAAAGCACTGCAAGGATTATGGACAACGGTCCTCGTAATTTTGACCTAAAATCAAATGACGAGGAGGGCATCTGAGTTGGTATCCTATCTCTCCTAACTTCCAATTTGAGGGCATAAGGCTCTGAAATATTTAACGATTATCTTTCCTGCTACATGATGGATAATCTGTGGAATCAGGACTCTAACACGAGGCTCGACTGAAACGACACCTGCTATGAACTCGTGACCATGACCTTGGCTTTCATAGCCAACTCCGTGATAGAGGTTCCGAGTTTCGGAGTCGGCGTATACATGTTGAGTCACGGGTACAAATCCCGATCATCATCGAGATTACCATCGAGCGGAATAAAGGGAGGGCCATACGTTGAATTTGACTGGATTCCTCTGTCCTTAAGTGACTTTACTCAAAAATTAGCGGGGAAATGACGGTAATTGGGAATTAGAAGTAAGGGGGTGGAACGAAATATTTGTGAACAAAATATAACGGTACGTGTAAGGGGATAGACAAGTGCACACTTACAAAATTTACTAATTACAAAATGGTAAGTTTTCGACGCCTTCTGAGTGAATTTAGACAGATAAGTAAAAGTTGATAGCTTATACACACTTTACTGTGGTTTAATTTTAATATTAGTGCATATTATTTTTGAAATTTTGATTAATACTATACAAAATAATTTTCATCCAAGGAAAAACGTTGCGCATGTATTATAATTAAATAACAAAATTTCGTAAAATCAAAAATGATCAGTAATTATTTCATTAAAAAATACTCAGCTTGTTTAAAATAAACCCCAAAGGATAATTAAGCAAAATCCAAACATTGAGTTTACTCAAAGCCTTGTTTTATACTCCTTTACACAACAAATTATGCAAAAAAAAAAACAATAAAAGTTACTCAAATACATAACTTGTACTTAATGAAATTTAATTAGGTGTTGAAGGCAATACGACTAATAACATAATAGAAATAAAGGTATATGAAGTGTAGATTTTAAATAACGAGACCGACGCTGCTACAGAAGAAGTACTCATCTGCCAAACGCCAGCGGCAGACAACTATTTAACGTCAAGCCTTCTTTTTCAAAAGTAATAGCTCTCGTTTTTGTAAACAAATCTGTTACGCCGTAGTCTTCATTCGCATTAGAGGGGAGGGGGGTGTTTATTTCGCCGGGAAAATGATAAATGGGCGACGAATTGTTGTGAAATTTCACTTAAAACTTGGAAAGCCCACTACTGAAACTTCATTAAATTATAAAGAAAGAAGTGTATGGCAATGAATGTTTAACGCGTGCGCTGTATTTTGAGCGGTTTAATCGTTTTCAAGAGGGCCGAGAAGATGTTGCAGTTGATTCGTGTCCAGGTCGCCTTTCCACGAAAAAAATGAAGGAAATATCGAAAAAATCGGTAATCTGGTTTGATATGACCGTCTGTTAAGTATTCGTGCAATTACTGAAACAGTAGGAATTGACAAAGAATCCCAACGGAAAAAAAAATAATAAATAAGCCAAGACAATGCGCCTGCTCATTCTACGTTGTCTGAAAAGAGGTTTCTAACCGAGTACAGCATCCAGTGTTAGATCATCCGCCTTATTCGCCGGATCTTGAGCCATACGACTTCAATCCGTTTCCTAAGGTAAATTTTACGTTTAAACGAATAAGATTTGAATCCTTGAAGCTGTGAAAGAGAAAGCGGCACGTTTCATGAAGGAGCTAACAGAAGACTTCCAGCACTGTTTCGGACTATGGAAGATTCTAAAGGAGCTTTGTAGGCGATAATGGAGAGGTGTATATTAAAGATGATAATAAGTGAATATGTATGACATCAAAATAAAATGTTTTATTACATGATTCACGTTATTTTACAGCCACTTCTCGTACAATACAAAATAAGTTTATTTGAGCCATATGTTTTGTCCATATGTTATAAAACAACAATAAGTGTCTTTGTTTTCGCCTGGAGAAGATTTCGATACATTCATCTACTTTGACTACTCTAACTTAGAGCACATATACATGTTCGCTACATATTTTTTAAATAATTTTTAATAATTAAAGAAAGGAAAGATAATTACGAGGGTCATTCAATAAGTTCTTAGAAATTCCCACAGATGGTGCTAGTAGCATTGAAAATGTTTTGTTTTTATTAAGCATCATGACTTACTAGACAGCTGTCTATGTCTCAGTAATTCGTATTCGTGATAATGACGCCTTTAGTTCCTCGAGCATTCTTCGTCATAACTTTTCCATCCGATGAGACAATCTTCGCCTGTTTTGGAAAATATTCACCGGAAACAAACCAACGATTTGATTTTTGCTTGATTCCCTATGCACAATAATGAATCCATGTCTCATTTGATTTCGCAGCAAACGGCTACCAAATCAAATTTAACTTATGAATCAATGTCAAACTGTTCGACTCTGTTTAACAGGTGGCAGCTACCAATGGTAACAACAATTTACTTTAATGATGTCATCTGTCTTCAAATATAAGTACTTCTTGAACCATCCTCTTAGATAATAAGACAAGATTGTATATTTTCTGTTCTGCATCCCTTTCCTTCTCAAATCGTTGCTTCTGTAGGGGAGTTTATATACTTTAGGTTCTCCATCCTCATCACTTTATACTAACTCAGAATTTGGAGATCCGTTTTCAAAAGCCCCAAAACATCACAGCAGTAGTAGCAAGGGGATGTTTTTATATCAAACGAAATGAATTGAAGTGAAATTTAATTTATTTTTTTGAAGACATTATTTGATATATCAGTCTTGAAATTCCTCTGAGTTTGTAAATAAAGAAATAAATCTGAAGTTCTACACTTATGTGTGTCGCAGAAATAAAATATTTATACTCTGTTTACTTAATATAAAACGAATGCTATTTAATTTTTAATACTTCTTTTTCATAGAGATTCGTTTTGAGAGTCAGTAAAAGGGTAGAACTTTCAAAATAACGAGCAAAACGCGCTCTTTCATTTTACTGTCTTGATTTTTGAATCACTAACTACAGTAATAATTTTTAATGAGACAATATAAAAATGGGTGAAAAATATTTGATGAATTCTTAAAAAAAAAAAAAAAAATGAAATGTTCAGAAAGTTTTAAAAGAAAAAAGTAAATTCTTACAGAAAGTGCTGTTAAACATGTAATTGAAAAATCTGAACTAACTTCGATTAAACAGGAAGTTAGAAAAACAATTTTTTTAATAATTTGCAGTGACTTTAAGCCCTTTATTCTAGTTTTGTTTCACCGCTTCAAAACTTGAAAACTCATTTGCTGAAATTAAAAATACATAAAAAACATGTTTTTGTTATGCAAGTGAGTACAGTATTTTTTTTTTTTTTTTTTGCTTTTGAACTGAGAACTAATTTTACTTTCAGTTTGTTCAAACAGTTTTTGATTTTAAGTTTTAGATCTAGATCATAGTAATATGTCGTTCTATAAATTAAGTTTCAGCTTTTTTTTTATCACTGAAAAGCTTACTTTTTATGCTAATAGCGTATCCTCTTAGAAAAATAAGCATTTTAAATCCGAAATTGTTTACCTGAAAGTAAGCCTCCTTTCCAATTGTTTTTCCTACGACATTTTTAATGATCATAACAAGAGGTGTTTGACTATATTCTCTTACACTGAGCAAAACTGCAAATGATGATATTATTTCTTTTAAATGATGATCAACCGATTTGTAACAGGCCATAATCATCAAATGGATAGTGTTTTAGGTTTTTATTGTTCTCCACCCGAGGGGTTATTGTTTTAGTTGGGGAGTTTTACCGTACCAGATCACTTTTCAATTTTTTATCATTTGTTTCAGTTTTAAATACATATTTATGATATAATATTTAATTTAATAATTTTTGTGTGCTTTGATTTTAATTACATGTAGCTGATATTATATTCAATTTAATAATTTAACATCTGCTTTAATTTTAATTATGTGTACCTCATATAATATTTAATTTAATAGTTCATCATTTGCTTTAATTTTAATATAATATTCAATTGCTAATATAATATTCAATAGCTGATATAGTATTCAATTTAATAATTTATCGTTTGCTTTGATTTTAATTACATGTGGCTGATATAATATTTAATTTAATTACATGTGACTGATATAATATTTTATTTAATTACATGTGGCTGATATAATATTCAATTTAATAATTTATCATTTGCTTTAATTTTAATTACATGTGGCTAATATAATACTTAATTTAACAATTTATCGTTTGCTTTGATTTTAATTACATGTTAATGATATAATATTCAATTTAATAATTTATCGTTTCTTTTAGTTTTAGTATCGAAAAGGTTCACTATTGGCCATTTCTCGATATTTCATCGTTTATTTTAATTCTTATATTTAATAGAGTAATTTAATAATAATTATAAAAAAAGCGCACCTTGGGTGGCTAAATCTGTTCTTTGCAAAACTTTGCATGGAACGTTTTTGTTTTTCCTTTTTCCAAGTAATCGATGTAAATCATATATCAAATATCTCAAAATATCGTGGCCAACACCTTGATGGCCGATTTCACCGTCTGTGCTTTCTTCGGACCCCGTCTTAACCCCTCTCTTAATATTTGTTTTCATTTTAACAAATGAATGCTATCTATAATCTAGTTATTGTTAATGTAATGACTCGATATATTTTTAATTCATCCATTTTTTTTTCCCTTCATTTTAAAATTCAAAAAGCAGATTATATTAGAACAGTCAAAATAATTTAACGTATGAGATACTGAAACGCAAATGAAGGTTTGGAAAAAGATGGAAAAATGCTCCAGGTTGACGTATTTTGCACAATTCTTTCTTAAGCATTCATAAACTCTGCCCATCCCACAATAGAAAGCACGGAAAATTGTCCTGTCACCAAAATTGCACGGAATCATATTGGGAATGTTTTGCGACATTTTAGTCTTAAGAAATTGGTCAAGATTTTGAAAAAAAACGTACATAGAAAGTGATACAAGGCACAAACCGCATTTTAGTTTCCTTCATTTCTGTA
Organism: Nephila pilipes; assembly: GCA_019974015.1. Lineage (NCBI taxonomy): Eukaryota > Metazoa > Arthropoda > Arachnida > Araneae > Nephilidae > Nephila > Nephila pilipes. The sequence continues at coordinate 4,757 of BMAW01057917.1, read as the reverse complement.
AAATCTAATGTTTCCTTACTATTTTAAGAGATGTACGAGGGTGGTTCAAAAAGTATTTGTGTTTGAAGATATATGGCATCATAAAGGTAAATTGTTATTACCACTGAGTACTGCCATCTGTGAAATGACATCGAAAAAAATTCGACATTCATTTATAAGTTAGTATTGGTTTTGTAGTCATTGGCTGCCAAATCGAATTTTGATTGCCACCGCGTTGAGTTGTCACCTTCGGTCTGACGTGGATTCATCATAATACATCAGAAATCAAGCAAATATCAAAACGTTGGTTGATTCCGATTAGTTTTTTCCAAAAAAAAGGAAAATTAGCCTCATTGGTCCTAAAAGTAACGACGAAGAAGTTTCGAGTACAAAAGGTGTGATGATCACGAATACGAGTAATTGAGGCATACAAAAGCATAAAAAAAAGATATTGCGTAACAATTCATACATATATATATATATTAAATTTTTTATTCTATTTTTAATTTTTTTTTACTTCTAACGAGATTTTATTTTATTCTTTAATTGCTGTTTTTTTTAAAAAAAATATTTTCAGATTTAATAGTGATGGATGGGGTTGCTTTATTTTGATTTCCTTGCACTTTTAAATTTCGCTTTTTATCATTTTCGGGTTTTATTTTTGGAATTTTCTTATAAGTTGCTGATTTTATAATTTTTTTAGTTGTTTCAAGTATTTGTGTGACTTGAAATAAATTTATCTGTAATTTTTTTCAATGGAGTCGAAGAATTTACATTTATCTGTAATTTTCTTTTTCTAAATTTAATTTGCTGCTTTTATAAAAATTTCTAAATTTTCCATGTGTTTGTTTTCCATATATGTAATTTTAATACACATGGAGTGTTATACTGGAAAGTTCTAATTTGTCTTTTCAGTTTTAAAATTTTCATGTTCATTTTTTAGCTTTTAATTTCCATAACCTCTTGCAAGATAAAATTAAAAAAAATCGAGATAAAAACCAACGTTTTTATATGGTGGTAAAGTTTATTAAAAAAAATTATTGAAATATTAGTTAAAATTTATCGCAAATGTCTAAATATTGCATTGTTAGGTGAGTAAGAACGATTCCCAAAGTTTTAGAGCTCAAGCCTTATGGGAAGTTGGTTAAATTAACTATCGAAAATTTGATGACATTCTGATACACACACACCAGATGAAACACATAAAAACGTTAAAACTAACTAAAATTAATTCATCCGGTAAATTAAATGGTTGGAATGCAGTTTAGTCAAACCATTCTTGGAGACAGGAATTATTTGGAGGTATTTTGCCAAATGTGGCTACCCTGGTGACTTAACGTTCAGCCAAAAAAAAAAAATCGCCAAGTTTGGCAATTTTTGAAACCACGCCAAGTGGTTGGGCTAAACTGCATTATTTAAAAAAATATTAATAAGAACAATTCCCAAAGTTTCAGAACTCTAGCTTAATGGGAAATTGGTTAAATTAACGATCGAAAATTTGATGACACACACACACCAAGTGAAATACTAAACAAATTTTTTAAAAAAATTATCGCTTAATGTTTAGATACTCGTATCTTTACGCATTGAATGAAGTATAAACATCTTGAATAAGTTGGTCTGTGTTGGAAGTCGCAACTTCACAATGTACTCAATGTACCAGAAATATACCTAAGAAGGAAGTTATAAAGATTTTGTCTTTAAATGAAACATTTTCTCATCGATTCTGCAATAAGGTTTTGTATAATGTTCAACTGAAACATAAATATATATCTGAAAGAAATATAAACATATATATTTTATTTAAGGTACACAAACTTTTCAGAAAGTACATAATGCTGGTGTTACATAATTATACATACTCCACGGAAAACTTAAGATTTTTTGGGAAAAATAGAAAACATTTGTTCACAAATAGCCAATTACTCTTCACTTGCATTAATCAATTGAATAATACGGTCACTCATGCTCTATACTTGATTGTTTACAACAGTTTGATCAATATTCGACCAAACACTCATAACTTCATTTTTATGTTCATCTGAAGATTAAAACTTCCTATAGTATTCATAAATTTGTATTTAGAATTACTCTCCGAAGGTTCTCAATTTTATTAATATTAGGCGAAGAAACCGACCAATCCAATATTGTCACTTTGTTGCTAGATAGCCATTGGAGAGTATTGGAACTGGTATGTATACTGCCATTGTCTTGTTGAAAATTATGTTTCATACAATGAAATCGGCTCATGAATGGCAACAAATTTGTCTCCAGTATATTAATGAATTAGTTGCAGTTCATTTTTGAAGTAATGGAAGTGATTAGAAGTACGAGTTGGGACGATTAAATAACGAGACTGACGCTGCTACAGAAGTACGCGTCGGCCAAACGCCAGCGACCAGCAACTGTTTAGCGTGAAGTCTTCTCTTTCAAATGTAGTACCTCTCTTTTTTACTGAAAATAAATCCGTATAGCTGTAGTCTTCATTCCCGTTAGATTTTTTTTTTGTTTGTTTGTTTCACGAGAAAAATGATATGTGAGAAACGTATTGTTATGAAATTTCACATGAAACTTGGAAAACCACGACTGAAAATTATAATTTATTAATGGAAGTGTATGGCAATAAAGGTTCATCGAGTTCGCGAGATTTTGACTGATTTAAACGCTTTCAAGATGGCCAAGAAGTTGTTGATGATTATTCACGTATTAGAAGATTATGGGTAGTCATCCCACTTCAAAAACGGATGACAATATCGAAAAAATTGGTAATCTGGTTCGATCTGACCGTCGGTTAAGTATTCGTGCAACTGCTGAAACAGTAGGATTTGATAAAGAATCCCTACGGCAAATTTTTGCACCAAGATAATATGCCGGCACATTCCACATTGTCTGTCAAGAGATTTCTGACCAAGTACAGCATTCCAGTGATGGACTTAATTCGCCGAATCTTGAACCATGTGACTTCTATCTGTTTTCTAAGGTAAAATTTAAATTGAAAGGAACAAGATTTGAATCGTTGAAGCTGTGAAAGAGAAAGCGGCACGCGTCATGAAGGAGCTAACAGAAGAGTTCCAGCACTGTTTCGAGCATTGGAAGATTCGCATGGAGCGTTCTAGGGATAGAGGTAGGGTGTATACTGAAGGTGATAATAAGTAAATATGTTTGACATCAAAGTAAAATGTTTTACAGCGCTAGTCTCGTTATTTAATTGCTACACCTCGTAATCTGGGACTACAGAAGGCAGCACAAACCATAAACTTCCACCTTCAAAATTTCGTTTGGAAAAAATAGTTTTCCTCTAACCTTAAATCTCCGCCACTGAAGAAGAGAAAGAGCTGCAAGAAGAAAAAAAAGATTAATCAGTGTCCACATGGTGTTGTAAAATAAAAATCAGAAAGAAAAGAAAATATGTGTTAAATTATGTGCCTGCTCCAGTCCATTTTCATGTTTCTATTGGCACACTCCAGTCTACAATTTTTTTGCTTCATAATTAATTCTAGATTAGACATCATGTTCTCTGATTTAAGACTCGAATATCAATAAATTGCCCGAATTATTGCCTCTCGACTCGTATTTAATTGACATTGTCGTCTTATTTCGTTAATGGGTGGTGAAAAATTTGATGCAATCCTTGAAGTATTTCTTTCGTCCGGTTGATTGAATTTCCTTTGGCGTGTTTATAAGTCATTAGATTGCCTTTCTGAAACAAAATCCTAAGTACATCCTTCGGTGTTGTGTGGTTTTCCGACTCCGGGGAGGAGGAGAGTTCTTTGGCCTTGGTTTCCATCAGCCTTTTTGGACCCTGGACGTGGATTCGAAAAAAAGTTGACTGGTCGCTTTTTGCATCTCCTCTACCAACTAGGTTAAAAGAGGCGTCTCATTCGGGCTAGTTATTTAGGCATTTTAACCTCTGGCGTTGTTGTTGAAGAGAACCACAACATAATCCCCCTCCAATATATCGTCGTGATTATACGAGAAACATTCTATCTAATATTTGTAGGGAAGGTTGCTTTTCCAGTCATTAATGCAATTGATACACATCCCATCCCTGTTGAATTGAGTTTTGCTTGGAATAGTTTCTATTCCAAGAAACTATTCCAAGTAAATAGTTTAAACTATTCCAAGCTAAATAGTTTCTATTCCAAGAAACTATTCCAAGGTTTCATTTCAAGGTCCGCCATTGGTTGTCTCTAACTGAGTGGCGGGTCTTCTCGGCACGTACACTTTCGCCAAAATATCATTGACCTTGATTTATGTGCGGTTGTCTTAGTCAGACACACAGAGACACGTGTTTTGCGACAGAGCCGTATACAACCAGTAGTTTCAGGATGTGTTCCCATCAAGTGTTCAAGTCCTGGGTCACCACTTCAGTATTCAATGATTTTTCTGACCCCGTAGAGGGGAGAAAATAGTTTACCTTGGATTGCTAGTAGCTTATCGAACCTTGGATTAGTGAGTCCGAAGAAAAGTTGACCGGTCGTTTTTTGCTACACCTTTACCAACTAGGCTACAAGACACGTCTCTCTCGGGCGAGTTATTACGACTTTTTAACCAGTGGTGTTGTTGTTGAAAAGAACCGCTGCAATCTCTTTGATATGTTTGACTGTTTTGCTATGCAACTATAACTTTTCCCAGAGCCACGTAAAGCTCCGATTTTAACCTTTTGAGGACGGGCACTTTCGAGAAGGAAGTCCTGATAAGGACGGGTGTTTTTACTACATTACTTACCCCCTTTCTCGTCAATGATTGACATTTTTAAGTGTCGTCCGACAAAAGGA
>BMAW01057910.1:0-20341 GCA_019974015.1 Nephila pilipes | reverse complement strand
TATTAAAAATTTATTATTAAGAAAAGTTAAGAATTGTGTGTGTTTAGAGAATCAGAAGTGGAAAGAAAGTTTTTCAGTAAAAGTTAAAGAAATAGTTCTGAGACGAGTTTATGTTATAAAAGTTAAAAGTAAAAAAGTTTTTCTTCAACAAAATATACATTGTTTTTTCTTTAAGTAGGCAACGTAAGAAATATAATGTGTAATGTGCTGTAATTGTATTTTCAGTTTCCTTTTCAATCTTAATATATACATAACTAAAATTCATAAAATTCTCTTTAAAAAAAATTAAAAATTTCTAAGGAAATTAAAAAATATATTTTTATAAAAAAGTATTTCAATTTACTAAGCATTTGAAACTATAAGGCCATCTAAAATTACATTAAAAACTAAACAAAAAAATTAGGACCAGCAGCAGATGAGATGTCCTTGCCTTCTTGAAATTTGAATCTATTGATGAACAAGAGAAGCTGGAACGTTTGGTTACCTAAGGCGCCCTAGCGATGATAATCAGAAATGCGTCTGCTTTTCAGACAGATGCTCCTATTAAAGGGTTTCTATTAAGCTGAAAATATATTTTGTAATATATATTTATATGTATATTACTGTATAGATCCATGCACCGATAATCCTTGCCTGAATGGTGGGACTTGCAGACTTGAGAAGAAAAACTTCAAATGTGATTGTCTGGCTCAATATATGGGGATCAAATGTGAAATAGGTAAAAAGTATTTGATTTAATTATTTATTTCGATAACAACCAATTAATTTCGATAAACCGTTTATTTAATGGCATGTTTCTTGTATAAGAATATTTTCTAAAAGAAAGGGATTTGTTGTTTCAATAAGTGTTTGCGTTTAGCAATCTATTCAATTATGTATCACTTTTCTCAAACACATTTTGACTCCTATATTATAAATGAAGTCTTAAGTATTTAAGATGTATAAATATAATCACCAATGAATTAACTTGCATCGTTTACACTTCTTTTTTATTACACGCTTACTCTTTCTCGTCAATTGAAGGCTGATTCATTACCTTCAAATTATCTTAATTTCATACATAATTTTAACACTTATCGATAAATATCCTTTCAATTTAAGATAATCAAATTATGCATAAATGTATGTAAATTATTTTTAAATTATTTCATATTCATTTAAAGTTAAATTTCAGTTTAAAAGAATGCTTCTTTCATATAATCGACCAGCTGTCAAATTATAACCTTTTATCTGTTAAGTACACAAATATTTCTTTTATTGCATCCTATCTACAATTACTCTCATTGAAATTTCTCATGTATTTAAGTTTCCCATTCATCTGCATAGCTCATGAAGTGGGGAAATAAGAGAGAAATGAATTGCCTTCTTCAATACTATATGTGATGAAAAATAGACCATGTGAAAATTATTTGACTTGTTCAGTAAAGTTCTCACTTAGATGTAAAATTATTTATTCAAATCACATGTCCGGTTTAATCCATAGCTTTAAGTTATAATCGAAAACTTTGACTGGTAATGGTATACGTATTTAAGAAAACCTTTACCATAGAAAACCTTTACTACGCAGGCACGCACTTCATTACCGAAACAACCGCCTATTGTGTCAATTAGTAAAATACCAACTGAAACAACATCTATTATCCCATTTATATCCACCAGTCCCGACTTCGACGAAACAACATACACGCCGATAAATTCCATCGAAGGAATCGATATCACTACGTACGAACCATCGAATTTTACTTACGACTTCAACATAACTACATATGAACCTTCGAATTTCACATTTGATTACCGCAGATCCACTTACGAGCCTTTGAACGTAACGTACGACGTTAATACAATTACTAATCATCTTCAATAAGTTCAAAGTTCTAACAGCAGATACATAAATTCCGGGCAAAGCAGTTTATTAACTAGCAACATAGAGTACATAAGGTCTCTCTGATTCGAATTTTTCTTAACTCGGTTGATCTTAAATCTATATTTGAGTAACTAAGTGTTAGCTTACCAAACGACTCGTTCCGATTCAAACTCTTATAAATTTTCGAAAATTCGCTTGCAACATAAACGGTTAATTCAGATGATTTAATCTAATTTACAAAAAAATTCAGCTTGTTGATATCTGCTATTCCCTTCTTTCCACTTTCAATTCTATTACACTTAAACACAATCTGTAATTTAATTCACTTTACTTCTTATCTTCGTCTAATTTATCTAATCACGTTTCATTTTCGTTGGGAAGATATTGTAATTTTACGCAATTGAAATGCCCAATTGATTAAAAGATCAGATTAATGAAAAAGGAATAGCAAATTTTAGTCACAACATTTGTCTTCTTGCATTGAAAATTTCATGTTATTTAAATGACCAAATTTTTATGACTGTAGAAACCACTTACATGCATTTTATTTGTAAAATAATCTGTTTTATTACGGTTCTTTGAAAACTTATTGAATGTGTTAAAAATTTATTATAATTTTGTGTCATTGCACTTTTTATATCATAAATGTACGTGGTATATACTTTTGAATGTGTATATTATTTATTATTTTTCAATATATTTGTGTGCAATACTTATCTATCTAGAAAATATATATAAAATGGTTGTGATATTGGTTTCATCGTGCAGAAACTCGAAATGTAAGATATCATATATTTTCTGTTCATTTTTCTTTACTTGTTATAAAATCCTTTTTAGCTTTTCATTCTGAGAAATAATCTTTTTTCTATCCAGATCTATGTCATCCAGATCAATGCAAAAATGGTGGAATTTGTTCAGTCAGAGGAAATACCTTCTTCTGCCAATGCCAAGGAAAATATTTCGGTGAAAGGTGTGAAAGAGGTGAGTACTTCTTTTGAAAAATAGTTTTGTATGCTTATTATACACTTAAAATCCTGCCCTCATTCTATATGAAATTTTAAAGCATTCATCAAAAAAATGCTGTTTCTAAAATTTTTGGATAATTTTTAATTTACAGTAATTCGGATTTGCTCTCTTTTTGTATAGAATGCAGGTGCGAGAATGGGAAATGTCGTCTTACTGCAATTGGCCAAGAAGTGTGTGATTGCCTTCCAGAATTTGGAAAATATTCTGATAATTTTTGTAAAGGTAAAATCTTTGTAAACTATTTCTTTTTTCAAAATTATGTTTAAGTTAAGAAATATGAATTAATTTATGATCTCAAAAATGATAAATATCATTCCCAGATCTATCGTTATGGAATTCACAAAAGAACATCGTGCAACGAATACAAGCCTCGATACAAGTGGCAATAAGTTGATTTATACTTGTAAAAAGAATCTGGAATTACTTCAATCATCGTACAAATGTTTATCTTAATATTTATCTCAATTTCGGCTTTCTTACCCTGTTAGATACCGGATACTGAGCACTATGATTATTATATAACAGCTACTTAATCAATAAACTTCTATCAATACATTTTTCTATACTGGGGAATTTTTTTATTTTTATGAAAAATTTCAAATTTTCAGAATAAAATTTTATTAATATGTGCAAACATGTTATTGTTTTGAGAAAAAGTATCAGAAAAACTTCGTGAGCATAAAACAGGATCAAAAGATTCACATTATAATAAATTACGATTGTAATTATTATATTTAATTTGTTTAAAGTATATTTACATTGCTAAAGTTATATTTAATTTAATACTTCATCATCTGCTTTTATTTCAATATCCGAACAGAATCTTACTGTCTACTTAAATAATTTATCGTTTGCTCATATTTTAATATTTAATTTCATGATTCGTTTTTATGGCAGAATCGACTGTGTTTTATTCTTTTTGTTATCATCGTCAATGTTTATACATTAGATTGTTTTGTTTAGTTAAATAAAAAATGCATTAGAGGAACCAGAGAAATTATTTTTTTTCTTCCTTTATAGTAATTTATTCTGTCAAACTAGGGGCTTAGAATTCTATTTATTTCATGCTAATTAATTTTTAATTTGAATAATTCTGTTTGTTTGAGAACAGAAAAAAATGATAACATATGTTAAAATGAAATTAGCAATGCCAATTTCAATTTTTAAAAACTATATTCAAGAGAACATGTTCATCTGTAAACTATAATTTAACTGTTAGTCATTAGGAAAAGTATTATAAATCATAAGTATTTGCTTATGAAATTGAGAACACTTAGGATAAATTCCAGTATTTTAATGATTTCGATCTGATGCAAATTTAAAACATGGATGGGATCGAGCTCCCTCATTCCGTGTTAGTAGGAAGGCATAAATACTTTTGTATTTTATATAGATGTCTTATTTGATTAAAAATTTACTAAAGCTTCAATTTCGAATCTATATATTATTATATATGAAGAAAAAGTAACTCTTTTCTGTAAAAGTATTGATATGTGTAATAATTTCAGTTTCTTCAATTCATTTGATCATCAAACGGAATATGTATGATACCACAGTATGTAAAATTTAATTATTTATTTATTTCGAAATTAAAACGAATTTCGTGACAAAATATGCGTATAAAAAGATTTTAAAGAGAAATAACTTTAGAAAATAATTTTTATTTCTTTTGTTTAACATAAGATTATACTTAAATGGAAAGTTACTCAAAACTTACTCGTCTGACTCAAAACAGGTGCAAAGAATGAAATATAATTAACAGAGAAAAAAAAAGCTACATTTATACAAATTATAAGCAAAGGGGAAAATGACAATCATATTGAAAAAACTCCCAAAAATAGAAAAAAGAAATGGAAATAAAGCAATCGAAATGCTGTCACAGTCTTTGATGCAAAGTTCTACGTGAAATTATGGGATCCAAACCATCCCACTCAGCAATTACTTAATAATTAGAAAAGTAAATTACCAAAACTCAATGAACAATAAGATCAAACATTAAACTAGAAAAAGAAATTATAATAATTCCATAAATGAATAGAAATCTTAGTATAAATAAGCATTTGAAGATTATTTATAAATAGAGAAAATGATGTTCAAAAGAACTGTAATACACACTATAGAAAAGAATTATAATTACAGAAAAAACGCGATAAATTATTATATATATATATATATATATATATATATATATATATGAGTGTGTATGTGTGATGATGAAAACAAATTCTTCAAATAATATAGGTGTGCTATTTTTTTTATTGAACAACAAGCAACTTTCCTGTGTACCACTAAGTATCACACAGAGCTTACAGAAGTATAAAAGAGTATATTACAGTAAGCGAAAACAATAACAAAAAAAAAAAAAAAAAAAACACGTGACTAAACAATGTACAAAAAAAAAATTAAGAAGATTATAAATATCTTCAACATATTTGATAAAAAGAACAAAGTAACTTTTACTAGAAATTAAATTACTAAGATTTGGAGGCCAGTTAATGTTTAATTTTTTCAAAGCTAATTTAAGAATATTTCTCTGTGAGACAAATTTTGAACATAGAAATAGAACGTGCTCAATGTCCTTATTACCTCCGGCACTGCAGTTGCAAATTGTATTTGAACTTAAATTGAATCTATTCAGATAATTTTTAAAGTTATCGTTGTCTGTAAGAAATCACGTAATTTTAAACTAGTGTAGAAGTGACGGCTAGACATTCTTACATTGACGTCTGGAAAAAATCTTTTCGTGATGCTTGCTGTTTTTGATTTAATGTATATTTCGTTCCATGATTTCAGAACGCTTTCCATCATAATCTCTGTAAAGTACGATTGAGGAATATTAACTTTAAAATCAATTTCCTGCTTCTTGGCAGTCTTTAACAGGAAGTCAGTCCTCTCGTTGCCACAAATACCAGGATGTCCACGTACAAAAGAGAAACAAACAGTAATGTTCTGATATTTGAGGTGTTTGAGATTCTTTTGAATTTCAACAACAATATTATTCGAGGAAGAAATATTTTTTAATGTTTCCAAGGATGAGAGTGAATTAGAACGAATCAAATAGTTTCAGGCAACACAATTTTGTTGAACAATCCACTTGATGGCACAATTTAAGCACAAAAGTTCAGCTACAAAACAGTGCACTCATCTCTGATTCTGTATTGTAAGTACTGAACTTCAATACCTTTCCGAAAGACAACAAAAGCAAAACCTACCCTACCATCAGTAAAAACCGTGATAGGGAATTCTTCCTCAGAGTTTGAACTAAATTCGATCAATTGTATGGCATTTCTCTCTGAAGGGTGGGGTAGATCAGAGGGAAGTAAAATACAATCATAAACTGAAGAGGAAGAGGCTGCGAACTCTTCTCTGAGAGCAATGTTATTTAAAATAACAATGTCAATTGGTGGGAAACCAGAAATTATAAACACATCTTCATAACTTAAAGTTCGATATCCAGAAATAGCTCGAAGGAGTATTCGTCTTTGGATCCGTCTCAAAAGTTTAGAATTAATTTTCTTCTTTAACGAAACAAACCAAATCCATGAGCTGTACATAATGAACGGTTGAATTCCTTGTTTATAAATAAGTGAATGCACGTTAAAATTGATGCCGTAAGTGTTTCTTGCAATTTTGCCCAATCCCAGTTGCAGCTTTTCACATTTCTCTGATATGTAGGTTAAATGGGGCTTCCATGAAAATTTACAGTCTATAATAACACCAAGATATTTTATTTGCTTAACGACAGACAAAGGAATACCGTTAAGACATAGCTGGAAAGAGTCATAAAAAACATTTTGTTTTTCAATAAACATAGCCTTTGTTTTTTAGGGTTAAATTCTAGTTTAAAAGTTTTTGACTATTCAGAGGCAAAGTTTAAAGTCTCTAGAGAATGTAGAAAATTGAATGAAGATTTTTACCTCGAAAACAAATTAAAATACCATCTGCAAAAGCTATGGTATCACAACAAGCACTAATATTAAGCTTAATTAGGAAATAGTTTATAATTAAATTCCAAAATGTTGGATCTGAAATTGAGCCTTGAGGGCAACCTCTCTCATTTCAATGAACTTCAGAAACTAAACCGTTTCATTTTATCTACTCTGTCATTCAATAAATCAGCAACAAGTGCAAAAATATTTGCCGGCAAATTCGCTTCCTTAAGGGGAAGGAGAATGCCAGGCCACCAAGCATAGTCAAATGCATCTTTTATATCTAGGAATACCAAAATTGTGTGGAAATTCTTCTTCTTGCCTTTTTGGACAATCTCCTTGAAACGTAATAGAGCGTCATCGGTGCTTCTCTTAGGATTAAACCCATAATGATCACAGGAAAAAAAAGTCACCACGTCGCAGATGCCAGCAAATTCTGCTGACGAAGTGTGTTATTTGGAAGCATATTAATGCACAAAATTGACATTTTCTTTTCTTTATTTAATTTTCCGACAATAGTAGCATTTATTCGAAGGATGACATTCGAAAACTAATTATGGTTTATTTTAAACTATAATTAGTTTTTCATAATTAAACTATTTGTTTAATTATGGAAGTTAAACATGTTTTTTCTCTCTAGCATGTGGCTGTGGCACAGGAGCCAATTGCACATTCAATATGGAATCCTTCTCTGACGATAAATACTGCATTTGTCCTGACGGTTCGAAATTGAAAAATATACATTGTGAAAGTATGTGTAACCTTTTCGATTACTATGTATTTTTTATGTTCTTGAATCCTAGATGTGTATTAAATTTCATAAATAATTTCGAAGTTATGACAGTAACTATGAGGTGTATTAGTGTTTGATATATTGCAGTTTCATAGCTATAGCTTATTAATTAATCATTTGAATATCTTATTTATTTTTAAAATGCTTCTTGACTTTAAAAAAATGAGACAGAAGTGCATGCAATGTAAACAATTTTTTTTGTTGCTCTCAGTTTGAGAAACACTTTAACAAAATTGCATTGCCAGCGAGAAACTATTGACAGCTTTTGGTACAAATATACTGATAATTTTGGTGGGTGATTTTGCTCTAAAACTACTTAAGCAGTAGATTTATTGCTTTTGAGTAACAGTAAAGTGGGAGAGATGAGAAAGATTTTATCTCTTTCTGTTGACAACTACACTTCTGCCGTGTAATCGATTCTATTTAAAGTGTGGAAAATCATTTCATTTTGCGCGATGAGCATTCGGTGGAATCGGGACTTGAACACTAAATTGATACGCCATTATTATCCATGTCAGTTTCACAGCAACAATTGATCTACAGTCACCCAATAGGTCAAAAGGATATTAATATTTGATTTGAAAATAATTAAGGCATTTACTGATTAACGACGAATTTCGAGAAACAGTATAAGTGCAATACCAATGGATCTAGTAATTCAAATATCTTGGCCGACACCTGAGCTGGAGCCGGCACTGAAACCTTGCATATAATGTTAACAACAGGATTTTCTGCTTCGACAGTTATAATGCGTATTAGTCCAGCTGCACAATGAGTTTTTATAAAATCAAAATGTGACTGAAATAAAAATTTCTGGCTACGATCTCGATGTCCTGACCGTTCCGATGCTAGTTTTTTAATAGAAACAGATGTCAAAATATTCCGCTAACTCTGAAAATTTAGCACCTTTTAATACAACAAACTAAATGTTAAGCAAAATTGGATATAATAAATCTTTGAAATTTTGAAGTCATCTCCAATTCTGCATAATTGTGTATGTTTGAATTAAAATTGACCAAAATATTACAGACACTGTGACGAAAAGAAATATTTTTAAGAAACTCGGAACATGGAAACCTCATGCTGAATTTGCATTAGAAATTTTCTTATTTTGTATCAATGAATTATGCAGTTAAAATCAGCATTAGTCTTTTCAACGAGACATTCAATACGTCAAAATAAATTATTAATTAAACAAAAAAAATTCACCAAAATTCCTTAAAGACCAGTAATAATATCTTCCTAATTGAGTCTTGATAATGAGTAACTGTATCCAATTACTTCAAGATATGCTTAGTAAATTAATTCTTATAAAAACGACAAACCTTAAAACTCGATGGAAATTGGAAAACAAAATATGAAAGCAAAGCAGACTGCAAATTCACCGAAATATCTCTAATCAATAATAATAACTTCCACGCTGATTATTGTTAATGGTTATTTCATTTAAATTGTTTCAATAGGTCCTTGCAAAATCAACCCTTGCAAAAATGGAGGAATTTGTATATCCGATGGATCACCGAAAACACAATGTGAATGCAAACTTCCATACACCGGTTCCACTTGTGAACAAGGTAATGTATTCAATCAAATGCTAAATGTTTGAAAGAAAATCTACTAAAACAATATTTCTTTTCTTAAACAGTGATACACATTATTGAATTTTTATTTCTGTATTTTAGACCCATGAAGAATTTTCATGTAATGAGTCTTTCTATTTATTTTGTAGATCTTTGTTCAAATAATCCTTGTCAAAATGGTGGAATTTGTAAAATTGAAGGAACGTTTTTTGAATGCGCTTGTAAGACTCCCTACTTCGGTCAGATATGCGAGAAAGGTAACTTCCTACATTCTCAAATTCAAGATTTGATTTAATTAGCATTGCTTGCTCAAGTGTCTCTGAAAACTGCTGTCACTATGTGTGATAACTTAAGTTACTTATTATTACCCCACAGACCCCTGCACAGACAAACCTTGTTTGAATGGAGGCATTTGCATAGTGGACGTTAGTGCTATCAGATGTAATTGTTCCGCTCCTTACTCGGGAAATAGATGCGAAAAGTGTGCGAGAAGTTCACTGTATTATATTTAGTCTTCTTTATTACAATTACATATCACATATCAATTTTTTTAATACAAAGCTGTTGCAAGGAGTTCTTATTAGAACATAGATCCATGCATATTTGAATATTGTTTGATAAATCCAGTTGCCAAATTTGGTACTTTTCATCAATTGAATTCCTTGATAAGCCTAAGTATTTACTTAATTTTAATAGTTATTTGTTTAATTTAACGACATAATTATGTTCAGTTATTAATAAATTGGCACAACCATCGTAATTTCTGAAATTCCCATTGCAATTTTATATAATTTATATTAAACTTAAAGGATTAAATGGAACTAAATTTTTATATCAATGGGTTAGTTGATTAGATGAATCAACACAAGTAATTAACTTAAAAACATACTTTTCTAATGAAGTATTTTTTGTTGCTGAATTAAGTACATTATAATGTGTCTAATAATTAAAAAGATATTTAAACTTGAAAAAATGAAAGAAAAATATATTGGCAATACTATAGAACATTGGTTTTTAAAAAAAACGTCAGATGGTATCGGAAGAGATATTATTGAATGATGATTTTTACGTGATAAGAACATAAGATTTGCTCTTGTAACTTTGTCTACATAGTTATGACAGAAAACATCCATCGAACTTAAAAGTGATGTCCAGAATAAAACGCCATCTTCTTTCGAATGATGTCAGTACGAAAGTACAAAATATTGTGGCTATATTCCAAATTTCATTCGAATCCAATAGAGACATTTAATAAAAACAACCATTAGAGAATCTCAAATTAGATTACTTCCTTATTTAAAATATATATCTGAACGATTTTAGAATATCATGTGTTAATTATATATTATATACTCTCAGTAATATTGAAAATTGCACAATAAGAAAGGAGCTTTGAATTGAAATAAAATTTAATACTCATAATAATAGAGATGAAAGATTCACGGGATCCCAAAATCAAGACAATTAAGCAATTATAGTGTGTACAGTTATACAAATATATTGCAACTTCAAAAACGCGCAAGACTATCTCCTGCTGCAATACATGCCGCGTATTTAGTTATTAGACGTCGGATGTTATATTGAAACAGATGAACTCACAAACCTTGAACAGCCACCTCCCAATCATGTACAGAGTGATGCGACGTCATGAGGCCTTGCAACCGATCTCACAAATTCTCTCTAATAGGACTGGGATAGGAAGAGGGCTGGCCATGGAAAAATCTGAACAGGACATAGAAACTCTTGAGCTACTAGTTATGAGCTGTATGCAGACGAATATAACCTTGCTGAAAAATTGTCCTTGGAAGGCCATTTAGGCAATTCTACACTTAGGGTTGAATAATGTCATCAATGTAACACTGGTCCGTTAAAGTTCCACGTAACATAATCAGAGAAGATCGGCTATCATATGCTATACCCCTAGACCCTTACACCTGCAGTGCTCGCAGCAGAGATGGAATTTTACCATTTCCAAAAGTGCCTCCACACCATACGCTCTTACCATCTGCCTGGAAAGGAGTTGGGATTCAACGCTAAACATCACATTTTGCCAATCTGGGGAATTCCACGTCGTTCTGACATAGCACCAGTGTTGAAGGAGAAGTCGATGTTTCGGTGTTATGAGTAGTGCACTAATAGGGAACATAAATTGCAAACTCTATTCCTCAAGGTGTAGGCAAATGGTTGTGTTACAACTGGCCGCCTTACATCTGATTTCATCGTAGAACAAGTGACAATGGGATCTATGATCGCTTGCCGTACGATCTATCGTTCCTCTAACCTCGGCGTCTTCTTCGTCGCTACAGAAACGGTAATCCGTACTTGGAGATATTTTCACTTTCACTATTGGCGATATGTTCTGATGACACACTCCGAACGATTGACTTGACGAGCTACACGGATCGTCAGCCAGTCTACGGGTTTCATGCCGATTATCAGGCCTCTCTCAAACTCCCTTAACAGTGCAAAATATTTTCTAACACGTCTATCTGGCATACTTCGCTTATTAAAATCCTAGTAGAATCGATATATGATCATTATATTTAAGAATCTTCCACTATGTGCCAATTTACATTGGATCCACTCCCTGATTGTCGCACCACTGAAGTATGTGTAGTCATGTTCATAATCGCAAATTCAAATAAAAAAATTCTGCTCGATATGGCAGATCTCGTCCTTAAATCGAAACTTGAGCTCACGCAGCTCAAAAGGTATATAGCCCGAACTCTACCCAGCACATTCAGTTAGGCATGGATGCAAACCGAGATTGAAGTTGATGAAACAAAGACTTTGTCAGACAGCTAGAAGGACGGTGGTATGGTATAGACATAAAAGTCATATGCCGCTGCAGCAGCCACGAAATTATCTCCAAAGGAGCTGAAGAAATTAATGACTAAAAAGGCGACGGTCCGGGTACCGAAGCCGAAAGAATAAAAGGTGTGAGTCGTTCCTGGGGAAGAAAACTACCCAAAAGATAAGCTTCTTAAAACGCTCAAGCGCAATAACAATATCGGTGATATAGATGTGAGAAAAAAGTAACCGTCGTTAAGGTTGATGATACGCAATGCAAAGGTTGATGATTGCCTGCAAAGTTGAACACAGTGATCCACACAAATGTAGCAAAGAGAGATATTTGCACAACTTCAGAAAAAAGAAGAAAGTTACTTCATTTGTTTCTCTATGACGCTCCCAGGACCTAGAATCCCACCAAGTATGGGGGTTTTCTGGAGGTACTCAGATATATCAACGGTGTTCCTGAAGGCAACTGGAAAATAACTTCCAGGAAACAATCGAAGGAAGGAGCTCTCCATTGGGTTGTGGAAGCTTAACCTTACGTACATAAAGCCATCTTGGCTAAAGATCAACTGTTCACGGGATTTTCCTCCCACAAAGTGAAGTAACATATTTCACCGCAAAGATACCATAAATGCCACAAGTATGGTCATGTGGCCATTAAATGTAAGTTACGAAGGGAAACAAAAAATGCACGAAAATTTCAGACGAACCAAGTGGCAAAACATCCATAGGGTAAGCAGAAAAAAGATTATTGCACTGAGTGCGTAAAGTTACCTAAGAAGAAACGGGTGGTAAAAAGTAACCAGACGGAAACGAAAATCTGGAAAGTGCTCGGAATGCAATAATTTAATGACTAAATATCGCCATCAACATCTACCAGAATGGCCAGATTTGCTTACAGTCTAACCAGGCAAAATCTACGGTTGCAGTGTACGAAATTCAACATATCACTAAGAAGTCCTACATCGTTTACTTACTTCAGAAGTCGTGCCTGAAAAAGGAATCTGTTGAGTGTCTTCCTAGAAGATGGACAATTTCTCGGGCTAAAGGGGGGAAAGCAGCAGTGACAGTCAGTAACAGGCAGCTGGACTTTATTGAAAAATATCGTAGCAGTGGAGGTCACAGATAGAGAAAAAGAACTACTGGTTGCATCCGTCTACTTTCCACTAGTATCTAACAACTCCAAACTCAATTAAGAGTTAGAAGGAATAGTGGAGAAATATAACATCAAGGTCATCCTTATCAAGGGTTTCATCAATTCCAGCGTCACCAGCTATGGGGTCTGAAAAACTCAGATCACCGTAGCAACAGATTAACTATTTGGAATGGTCCGAACTCTGCACCAAAATTTGAAACGGTCAATTTTTAGATGTGTTGGTAGTCACCCAGAGACTAGATGATGATGGGCAGTGATCGCAGAAAGAGCAAGTGCCTTCGACAAGAGCAAGTGCCAAACAACAACCTTCGGCTTAATATCGGGACTATAAAAAGTGTAAAAATATTCTCCGTATGCCATCTTAACTGCAGTCGCATTGCAAAAGTTGCTAGAAACGACGGTAAGTTTTCACAGACACTCCAAGTGACACTTCGAAGAGCAGATAATGGCGAAACTATCGATGACCTCATGGAACGAATCATATGATTGATTCAAAAAACATGAGAATAAGCACCTGCGTAGAAAAGACTCCAAAACCAAAACTTGCCCAAACCAGAACTCCATCTCCATGTGAGTGATAAAAAGTTAGTTTAGGTGGTAACGAGCGATGGTAGATTCCCTGCGTAGCTAAGAATGTTCAGAATTGCGGACAGGGACACTTCCAAGGGTGGGAACGACGGAGACGTCATCCACTATCTTAGCAAGCGTCATCTGATTAAAGGATTGGCCTCGAAACTAGATCTTGCTGATGGTCTAGCCTCGCTTTCCAGATAAAAATCCTAGCTATCATTTGTGATATGATAAATAGAATCGACGAGATGACTTCGGTTATATCGTTAAATTTTACCTTATAATGTCTGCTGATCGTACTCTATACGACAATAAATTGTCAAATTTTTGCTTTCGTTAGTCGCGACAATTGAGATACCCGAGGGGGCATTTTCCTCAAGTGCTAAAACTAAAGGTAGTTAATTCCACGCATGATTTGTTGATCACTATCTCGTTTGTAGTCAAGACGGTGTCAAGCCCGGAATGTAGGGATTTTGAACCTGACAGCATTAGACAATATGTCTGGACGCATATGAATACCCGGAGCATAAAAGTACTTTACCTGTAGGTGCAAGTCCGTCCAGAAAGTTCGGTTGAGTTCTTTAGGTTTTTGACCAAGAGCTTTCCTTCTTTAAATCCATAGTGTACTATGTGCGGAGTAGAGGTGCTGCTCGAAATATGTTCTTATTTAGGAAGTACTTGAGAGAGAATATTTCAACATGCCCATCCTTAAATTACAATTAAATTTACAAGATTTACCACCTTTATACAAATATGTACATGAAATTGAATCTTTTATTACATAGATCCATGCTGAAATAAACCCTATTTGAATAGAGGTACTTACAGAGTAGATAATAATGATCACTTATGTGAGTAATCTAACTCAATATATGGGAAGTAAATGTGAAATATATTACGATTATCAGTTTATTACATACCTTATTTAGATGAAAACTAAAGAATTTCAGTCTAAGTTAAATGCCACTTATTGTACAAAATATTTTCTGCTTTTCTACCACCGAACTTTTAAATAGACATGTTATATAAATAATATTATCAATAAATTAATATATAAGGCTTTTTCTGTGGATTTTTATGTATATTTTTGTCTCTTTCAATCTCTCTCCACAACTGAAAACATGTTTTATTATTTTCAAAACATCTGCTTCTTTTACTTTATTTTTTTATAAAACATTCAGCTCTCTCTCTCTACATGTTCCTTTATTTAAATAAAACTATATTGTGTATTCCATCAATTTATTTTTACCTATTTTACATGATTAAATTAGTTTTTAATAGAATCTCCATTTCAGTAATGCTATTTCTCAGCAATCACACCGCTTTCAATTGAATACGATTTAAACTGTTAACTATTGAAATACACCAGAACGTTAGACAAAATATCTGGACGCATCCAAAGATCCAGAGCACCAACGTATATCGTCTGCAGGTGCAAGTAGTTTCATTCTATTCTAGAGAATACTACAAATCTCTAGTACTCTCTAGAATATTATGAATATCTAGAATACTATAAATATCTGGAAAAAATACTCCAGATATTTATAGTATTTCAATTAGGTAATTTCAATCTAGTGTTATTGCATTCTATTTAGAATTACTCTCGGTGACGTTTCATGATGTTCAACGTGCTCATGCTGCTATCGTTGAACAGGTATTATTGCAATGAGTTCTTTTAATTTCCATCACATCCATGTACCTCGAACAATTTGAAATTTTTAAAACAATTCATGTTATAAAATATCAAATGCTATAAATATCTAGTATTCTTAGGAGCAATTTCATGCTGCATAATACAAAATATGCTTGAAAAGTAATAATTCTTACTTGCATTATTAGGCAAGTAAGAACGGTTCCCGAAATTTCAGAGCTCTAGCTTGATGGGAAGTTGGTTAATTTAACGATAGAAAATTTGATGACACACTGATACACACACACACACAGAGAAACACACACCAAGTGAAATACATAAAAACGTTAAAAGTAACTAAAATTAATTAATTCATCCGGTAAATTAAATGGTTGGAATACAGTTTAGTCAAACCACTCTTGGAGACAGGAATTATTTGGTGGTATTTTGCCAAATGTTCCTAAATTAGTCCGTGAAGCGGACTTAACATTCAGCCAAAAATCGCCAAGTTAAACTATTTCAGAGTGCGTCAAGTGATCTAATAAACTTCATATATTTAAAAAATATGAATATAAACTTGTCGCAAACGTCCAATATTGCATTGTTAGGCGAGTAACAGCTTATCCAAAAATCAGATCTAGCTGGATGCAAGTGGTTAAATTAACGATCGGACATGAGTCACACACACACCAAATTGAAATTCAGAAAAACGTGATAATAGCTTGAAAAGTAAAGAAATCTTATTTTAAACGTTTCTGGAGAATACTTTGTATATGTTGATCATCAATTTCGATCGATTAACTTCCCATCAAACTAGAAGCTTAAAATTTGGAAATCTCGTACTACCTACAATGCAATATTCATTTATTCTGACTGAGATTTTAATATTTTCTTTAATAGTTCTTAAACATGACGCGATTTCTCAAGTGGCAGCGATTTTTTTTTTTTGGCTGAGCGTTAAATCCGTGAAATGGAACAGGGTAGCCACATTTGGCAAAATACTGCCAAATAATTCTTGTCGCCAAGGGTAAACATTTTCTGAATTCTGGTTCCCATTTTTTTTTAATAGAATGACTTACAAACTTTCAAATGCATGTTTTGATTTTATGAGTATTATGAATTTCTTAATATGCTCACAAATGTATCTTTTTAAGTAAATTTTAAAGTTAAAAATAACTAACAGTTTTAACAAATATTTCAATAATTTTCTTTAATAAACTTTGCTACCATATAAAAACGTTATTTTTGAAAACGTTGGTTTTTATATCGAATTATTTTCATACAATTGCTATAATTGAACAGTTTCGGTGAATTATATTAATATTCTTTGAAGTATGAACCTTGAGTATTAATACAACAAATCCAGTGGTGTTACCATTGTTTATAGGGCTATACAAACTCTTTCCATGAGATTCTTCAAAATTTCGTGGTCATGGTTTCTTGAGCATTTTTCATTGTGCCGAAATGGTTTCTTTTCAACTCCATCTTAAGTTTAGGGGACAAGTATTAATCGCAGGGAGCTAAGATGGATAAGTAAGCGCAGTGATATTTTTACGTAATGTTACTCAGATACCACTAGAGGTAACTGAGTCTAGCGCTTTTATGGTGGACGTTGCAGCGGCAAACAATCTCGTGGCGAATGTGGTTCTCTCTTTTCTTTAAGCCTTTGAACACAGGTATATAAAATTGTGAATTAAATACCTACCTAGTTTTGAACAATGCTTTTACAAACACACCATTAAATTCACAAAATACAAAAAAAGAAGAGATTTCACTTGTGATTTGCTCTTACGGACCTTCTTCAGTCCAAGAGAGCTTGGGTTATGCCATTCTGCTCTCTCTGGCTTAGCCTCAGGACAGTATTGAAAAATCGAAATTTCATCTTCAGTATGATTCTTTTCAGAACGCTTGAGTCACTAGTAATACGATTCGACATTTACTGAGGAATAGACACACCGATTTCTTCGTGGTCCGAGGTTAAAACTTTTGGTACCAGTTTCGCACATTTACAATTCATTCGTAAGAATGCGGTGACTGGTAGTTTTTGGACATTCCAATAGTATCCACGCTCAAACGTTCACTTAAACGGTTGGCTAAATTTAAGGACATTCCTCCTTCGATCAGTGTTGCCCTCTATTTACGATGTCATTGGTATATTAAGTTACTTAATTACACTGAGAAAGTACTCGTGATTTAGATTTTTTTTTTTTTTCAAATTCTATACCTGAAATCGTTGTTTAAAAATTAGTCAATCTATAATCCTTCTTTCCTGCAAGAGACTGTCGCGTCCATTTGATATTCAACACATAATTTCTCAATAAATGTTATTAATATTAAATACACAAAAAACGCAAATGTAGGTATAAATCCCAATCATAATAATTTTGTTCTCAAATAATCTTTTTATGATATGTCCTTTAGCTTGTATGGTATCCTGATGAAATTTGTAAATGTAGTATATTATCACACCCCTTTGAAAAATCATTAATGATTTCATCGAGGACAAAAGTTTAGGTATGTTTCAAAGTATATCAAATTAAAAATTGTTAGTATGTGTAATATGTTAAGCGAATAGAGACAATTTTTAACACACATACACAAACATATATATATTATTCATACATACTCATAGACAGACACCTTATTAAAACGAGTAATTGGATTATTTGGATTGAATAAATAATACAAAAAGTCTGATTTCAAATTCTGTTTCGGATTGTTTTTAAAAAAAATACCCAATACAAACATTTGAGTGCAATCACAAGATATTTTCTTTTCAAAAACAGTTTTTGATTGATTTGAAACTTATTTCTTACATTACCTATATTAATTTGTATAATGAGTACATCCTTTATAGCTCTGTATATCTTATATTTCTCAAAAAACGTATTCTAAATTTAAAATTATTTTATTAATACAGATATACATTAGTATATTTATACATTGGTATAAATTTAATCCCTAATAACACAGTCTTAAACCAATAAATTAAGAAATGTTATTCGTAAAGTATTTTAAAGTAAATATTTATATCTTGGGAGTAAGTCCCCAAGATTGCTGTTTACCTCCACTAAGAAATATTTCTTCTTGATTATCTTGATTACCCACACCTAACACCACGGTAGTTTACTAAGAACTAATATACATCGTACCCAGGAAACACATGCGACAAAGGTAAATGAAGCGAAAAATCATAAATTGCTTTATCTTAAATCAATTTAAAGAAATTAGCTGTTCGATTAAGTATGTTCTAAACAATGTACCTTTAACTGCATGTAGATCCTTGTTCGGATAACCCTTGCTTGAATGGCGGCACATGTAGACTGGAGAGAAATTCCTTCCAATGCGATTGTCCAACTCCTTACACGGGAAATACTTGCGAAAAAGGTAAAAAAAAGCTTAAAATCATAGATTATTCTACCACAAAAGAATTTAATGAATTTCGATATTTATTTAAGTATGTATTTAAAATGTATTTTTAACTGCGTGTAGATCCTTGTTCTGATAACCCTTGCTTGAATGGCGGCAAATGTAGACTGGAGAGAAACTCGTTCAAATACGATTGTTCAATTCCTTATTCTTGAAACACATGTGATAAAGGCGAAGGAAGCTTAAATTCATTTATTGTATTATGACAAAACAATTTATTGAAATTCATCATTTAATTAAGTATTCATCATTTAATTTCTAAAAATGTATCTTTAACTGCATGAAGATCCTTGTTATGGTAAACTGTGCTTAAATGGATAAATCATTTTTAATTGGTCTGAGAAATCGAACCTGAAAATAAAAAAGATTATTTTACAATTCAGGTAGAAAAGAATTGAAACAAAATTTATATTCTTGTTAGTTAAACATTGACATTTTCACAGAGATGTTTTTACTTTGATGTCTCAATTTTAACAACATCAGCAGAAATGTTCACAATTGCTTCTGTTTACTTCGAAACACTTTTCTCCAACATCCCGTCATATATTTAGAATCACACACTCATTTTCAAAATTGACTTTGCTCGCATAAAAGCACGGGTTTCTCAGAAATTATGAGATACCATTGTTTGAGTTTTTGTAGAATTATACATAACATTATAATACATAAATGCAAAAGAAAAATTTTAAAAAGGCTTCGTGTGACATAAAACTGCAGTATGAAATATAGAAAATGGCAATAATAACTATGTGGTAAAGAGTATTTAGAAAAGGAAGAACGCATAAATATTTAAGGCCGTTAAATTCAATGTGTATGTGATCACCCTTGCATTCTACACACATATCACAATCGGATTTAATACTATCAAAAATGTTATTTATCATATTTTAGGGGGTTCACTTCTCCAGCTATGCCATTTGAAGAGCATCTATATTTGTAGGAGGTGGATTCTTCAGGTGCAACTGTTTTTCCTACGTAGACCCTAAGCTCTCTATCACGTTTAAATACGGTATTCACTCTATGGAATTATTTTCAAGAAATGTAGTTTCAATTTTTGCTAAATGTGTAGAAGCATTATCCTCCATAAAAAAAAAAATCAGATTCACATGCACCTCTTAAAAGTGTTTCATAAGTCCCTAAGATCTCGTCTTGATTTGTCTGGCCAGTCCCAGATACTCTGTTCAAAACGTGCAGGATCCTTCGATCATTATTAATCCTTATACCATCATTCCTGCTTTATAGAAATTTTAACTTTCTAAAATATTCCAAGGTAGATTTTGCGTTTCTGACTCCCTCCAGATGTAAAAGCCCTTAAAATCAGATGTTATGTTAAACCTCAACTGGTCAGTAAAGCAAATTTGTGTCCATTGAAGTTCACTACTGTTCTGATTTTCTTTGCACCAATTAAAATGATTCCTCTTCTGTAATTGGAAAACAGTGAAACGCATACCCTCGCTTTTGTATTCAATTTGCCTAGATACAACCGTTTAGATAGCGGCTGGAATCTTCTAAATTTAACTCCTGTTAACTTTCCTACTTAGAGCCTGCCTCTAGAGGGCGTTCATTTG
>BMAW01057908.1:0-15234 GCA_019974015.1 Nephila pilipes | reverse complement strand
TTTTCGTAGTTATGTTTTTATAGGAAAGAAGAGGAATGGAAAGATTTTTTTTCTTTAAGCTAAAATATGTCATGTTAAAAAATACAAATTTGTAGGTTTATGTATATTATTCTTAAAATTTTAATGGGATATAAGATTACATACCAATTAATATTTTATTTAGAAGAAATTGGTAACTTTTAATATATGAATCATTTTATATTTAATTTTATATTTCATTTTATAATCTAACATATTTTATAAGAAATAATTCCTTTCTCGTCTCCAAATTATAATCAAATCTTTTTAAAATATAGCTTCCTTCTGAAATCGAAATAATGATTCGATTTTTCGATAATATTTCAAAGGGATAGTACTAAAATTGAAATCTTTAGTGCAGCCGTAAAAATTAAGTGTTAAAATAAGTAAAAATATTTCTAATTGTCAAGAAAATGGAATGATTTAGAATCAAAAATGGTTATGGGATACAATACCACCTTTTTTGTAAATACTATACCAAAACTACTCGAAAGCAGTAATTGGTAACATGAAAGTCAACTATTAAGACGAAGAATACTTTTATCTACTTACCTAATCCTTCTTTCAGAGATATGCGAGAGTTGTGGATTCTCAGCTACCTACATATGTAGCTCAATTTATTCTAGATGGGAACGGCATTTGCTGACTTCCTCAAATTTTATCAAATGCAGATTTAGTAGATCTCTTATCTTAGTTTAGTTTTATCTTTATAAACCAGATGTGCAGTATCAGTGGGAAGTACATTTAGTTGGGATGTTTGGCAGAAAAGATTCAAGAAAATCTTTTTCGAAATTTCAATCTTTTGTGTTATAGTATGTGTAGTTTTCAAATACGCTAATTTGATTGTTGTTATTATAGAACCAAAGAAAGAAGTAAATAGCTGTGTTAAATTGCGTTTTACTGAAAATAAAAGTACTGAAAGTTTGCCTGAAAAAAAATTAATTTTAAAATTAAATTTATAAAACTCATGATCAAAAGAGATATAATAGTATTTTAGTAACATTTATTGCTTCCCCGGATTTATTGCTTAAAGTGTAATTATAATTGTTTATTTTCTTCCTTTTTGAAATCATTTCAAATTTTCGTTATCTTCTGATGTAAATGACACTTAAGAATTTTTAATAATTTTTGACTCGCTATTTTATTTATTTCGATTGACTGAATTATTCGTTCACTTTCATTTAAAAAAAATCTCTTTTCTTAAATATCATGGCTTGATTCAATATATATTACAAATGAGAAAATATTTTTTTTAAAAAAAAATAATTTCATGATATTGCTTATGATTTTAAGAAAGACAGTAAAAAATTATCAATCAAAATGAATTTAAGAATTAATATTAGCAAAAACTGAATGTAAAAAATTTAACTAATAACTCAGATGTTCTTTTTTCGTTTAAACTCACCTTTGAAATCATATATAACAATTATTCATTTTTTTAAAAGTCAAAATTTATTTTAAAGGGAATAACAATTATGTTTCAAATATGGTTCATTCATAATAAACGAACTAAGAAATTTAACAATGGAATCAGGAAATGTAACCAGTTAATCCATTGCATTTTTTTTGTGTGATTCATTCAACTACCACAGCTTCCATTATTTTTTTGATATTCTCTTGGATTGAATTTTACAGATCAATATTTATTTGATATCGACGACAGCTACAAAGTTTACGTAACTCAATGGAAAATTTCGCAGCTGTTTCATTTCCTTTTTCTTCTTTTAAAAAATCTCTGTCACTCTTCCTCTCTCTCTCTCTCTCTCTCTCACACACACACACACACACATATATATACATATATATATATATATATATATATAATTAGTAGTAGTATTAAATAGAAATAATTTTAAATTATACAAAATCATAAAAAATTACTTAAAAGCATTACTTACCTGTAAAAGCAAATTTAAAAGATTTATTAAAGTTAAAAACACATATAGTACAGGCTAGTGAAAAAAAATCGGTAAATTATCAAAATAACTATACAATAAAATTTAAAATATTACTCTAAATTGAATGTTATACAAATTAAAATCGTACCAAGTATTATAGTAGAAAATATCATAGAATTTACTAAAATACAAATTATGTTTAATGATCTTAATTTAAAAAATGCAATAAAGTAGTAATTATAAATTACAAACCAAGGTAAAGCTACCCAAATCATAACTCTCAAGAGGGAAGAAAAAATTTGTAAAATCAAAAAAATACACCATGTCATTTAAAAAAATACCGTCTCATTACTTTGTATACAAAATCTTACTAAAATAACAGTTGTGATTCTTTGTCTGTTTCTCCCATATATATATGTAGCAATGACGTGGCTTGTTATTGATATTGTGTGTGTGTGGTATTGTTATTATTGTGTGTGTGTGTGTGTGTGTGTGTGTAGCAGTAAAATTATGATTCCAAAATATCACATCATAACAAATTCAACAAATCAATCTAAAATTCTTACATTAATGTCTACAAAACAACTTAAATAAAATTAATATAACTCGAATAAAAATTACGCCGTTTTCGAAGACAATATGAGCAACTGTCGTAGTTTGAGAGGAGGAGAATCTTCCATATGATTGAAGGTGGGTGGTCAGCTAGGCGAGTAGCTCGTCAATTAGGTCGCTCTGATTGCGTTGTGAGGAGGTGTTGGGACCAGTGGATCCGAGAGATGTCATTTACACGAAGACCAGGCTCAGGTCGCCCTCGACACACCAGTCGTCGAGAAGATCGCCACATCGTAAGAAATGCACGCGTACAGCCAACTGCTTCATCGACCGCCATCCAAGCACAGGTACCACCTTCACTAAGGGCTCCTGTGTCTTCTCGAACCATACAAAGGCGCCTGGCTGAAGGACATTTGGGATCGCGGCGCCCATTACGTGTGCTGCCCTTGACGCCCACCCATCGACTCCTCCGTTTGGAGTGGTGCCGAGCACGATGAAACTGGACTGCAGCGGAATGGAACCAGGTCGTCTTTAGCGACGAATCCAGATTCAATCTCAGCAGTGATGACAATCGTGTGTGGAGACCCCGTGGTGAACGTCTCAATCCTGCCTTTGCTTTACAGCGACACACCGCTCCCACAGCTAGTGTGATGGTATGGGGTTACATTGACTATAATACACGGTCACCCCTTGTATTGATCCGTGGCACCATGACAGCCCAGCGGTATGTCCATGACATCTTGCAAACACATGTGTTGCCACTCATGCAACGGCTCCAAGGAGCCATTTTTCAACAAGACAATGCTCGGCCTCACACGGCAAGGTGTCACAAAACTGTCTCCGCACTGTTACTACCCTTCCTTGGCCTGCCTGATCCCCAGATTTGTCTCCAATCGAGCATATCTGGAAAATTTTGGGACGGCGAGTTGGGTATCCCACGATTTTGAGCGAACTAGAGGCAAGGTTACAGCAAATATGGAACGAAATGTCTCAAGACATCATACAGAATTAGTATGCCTCAATGCCCGATCGTATCGCATCATGCATTCGCTCTACAGGGGGTTCAACAGGGTATTAAATCCTCCGTTCTTTTGACTTTTTCTCTGAAATAAATGATCCTTTTTCTTTGAATTTCTAATCATTTACTGATATGAAAGAAGTCATTACGCATGTAATGACATTTTTTTTCGCATGCATTTTTTTTCGTTTCATTTTGACGACTTCTTCTTGGTGCGCTAATTTTTTGTCCATGAGTGTATATACAGATAAAAAATATAAACCAGATAATATGAGAATTTTCAGACCCCCTTTTAAAAATTAATTCAAGCATGATTTGTGTGTTATGCTATTGATAATACTATTACGGACATTTATTGTAAAAACATTTCGAATGTTGAGAGGTATTAATAAGCCTGAAAGGATGTTTTAGATTGAACTTTGTAATTTGAGTAACCAATCGATCTGCATTGATGTATATTTAAGGATCGATAGAGCTATTAAAAAATAAAATTAAAGCATTCATTTTTGATATTATGAGCACGTATTCAATTTACTGCGTTTTGGTGAAATCAAGAGTACAAAAATTGTAAGGGTTCTAAGAACTAACCACCTCTATATGTGCCGATTTGCTTCAATCGCTT
The DNA here is from genome assembly GCA_019974015.1 of Nephila pilipes. NCBI lineage: Eukaryota > Metazoa > Arthropoda > Arachnida > Araneae > Nephilidae > Nephila > Nephila pilipes. The sequence goes on along the minus strand of BMAW01057908.1, from coordinate 11,126 downwards.
GGGTGGACAATTTATTGAGGCTCCTGCTGTGTACATAAAAATTACAAATTTAATGTTTTGAGTGAAAATTTGTATACATTCTTTTGAATATTAATAATCATTCTGTCTTAAAATCTGGTGCTCAAGGTTTATGTTGGTTTTGAAGAAAGTGATAAGCTGAAGGCCCCAATAAGTAGAGCACGTGATCATAATGGATTGCCATGTGTAATCAGAGCGTCAAAAATATGTGGTTATTTGGCAGATGAAATGCCTTTTCTATTATGCCTATTAATATTAATATAAATTTTCAGGTAACAACTAAAAAAAACATCTGATATCAACAAAGAAAGCAATTTACACTCAAGGCGGGCTTTTGACAAGTAATTCGACCCTCTTAGAGAGAGTCGGACAGTTTGTATCTGAAATTTAAAAAAAAAAAAAAAAACTATCCGTTGCGAGTAATGAAAACTTAAAAAAGAATTATTTTTATCGATCACAAGAGCACTTACATAAAGACGGCATCGTACTGATAACTGTCAAATTCTCTTTCCGAATGCCCTTATTTTTAAGTACTTTGTTAGTAGTCTTTTTAATCCATTGATAAATTTTATTTTTAAATAATTTGTGGGAGAATTTTTTTAATTTGATAGTGTTATAGAAATTCGACGACAAATAGAGTGATGTACGTGTGTTTGTCAGTTTCGTAGATATTAATTTCGCTTTAATAAAAAAATACTTTTGTGCCGCATCTGAAAGCACCCCAACGTTCCAATATCATTTATGGTTTTGTCAATGTGCTGATCAATTTGAGTAATAAAAAAATAGGTCGAAAATTTCAAATTTGTTTCACTATAACCGTAACCGTGAGATCTTTATTGTTTTTTACAAACGCAAATCTGAAGCACATACGTTCAGAAATTAATATTTGAAGTTTTCTTTTATTTGGTTGAACGGATAGACATTTAGGGACATATATCGGGCAAGTGTTTCTTCTGACCTCTCTGCATATACCTATAACAAACAGTACAGGCATTAAGCAATACTTCAGTGTTTTAATCAAAATTATTTGGTCAATGCTGTTTTAATTGTCGCCGAATTAAGTTTTTATTTTCCTCGAGTCCACATTAACGCGTGAGCATTAGTTATAGTGGAGATTATTGACGAAAGAAACATCATGGCTATACTGGGCACAATAAGATTTAACTGTGGTATGGACTTTTGAAAAAATGTAAAATAGATATGAATTGGTTGACAAAAAGGAGGTTCGAAAATAGAGAAAAATCGCTAGGGTATCCCTGGGGAGCTTCACCCATGTTCACAAAAGACACTAAACCCCATAGGGAAGAAAATTATCTCCAGGGTGTCTCGGGGTCGTGATGTCCTACTTGCCTCAAGAAGGCACATCCTTGAGGGGCTGCTACAACCCATAAGTTTCAATGATACTAATCTTAAGCCAAAATGATTATTTTTCCAAATTGGTTTTGAAATACTTCTAAAAATCAGATATGAATTTTAATTACTTCCACCGTAAAAACTTGTTATATTCTAAATACATTATTATTATGCACACCAACATACTAGTCCTAATTAGTTTGATATGTATTATATTCCCATTTAAATGTTACATTTATATTAAAAATATTTTTTTTCATTGTAGTAATCGTATTATTTGTTTCAATTTTGCTTTATGATAAGAAACATAATTATGTTGCTTATTTAATTTAATATCTTATGAAAGAGATTGATAACTGTATATTATACATTATTTTAAATCATCCAATTTCTAAATGTAAACTGAATGGTATTTTTAACACTTAAACACTCGATAATCAAAACCAGAGCACAAAATATTTTCATATGATTTTAAAAAAAAATTGTTTTTAGAGATCATTTAAAGAATGCTATATAAGAAGTTTATTTTGATTCGGATATATTTACTCTAAAGTCTATTCATAGCATAGAACTAGCTATTTTATGTTCTCAAATTCATCTTTCTTGATTATTTGAAAACTTCCATACAAAATGGTAAGGAGAATTAAATCAAATATTAGCGAATGACAATCCAGACAAACTTTTAGAACACTCCAGATTTATTGTCCAACATAAGATATAACCGACATTAATGGGCAATGCGAAACAATCAAGGAAGAATATTTGTATTTTTATTGAATATTATGAGAAAACATAAAGCCGCCAAGCTTCTTAAAGTAAGAGTTCAATTTGTTAAAAGCTTGAATCTTTATTTTATTTTTTTCCTTAGTCATTGTTTACAGTTTATATATATATATAATCAATTTGTAAAGAAGGGTGATAAATTTATAAGCTTTAAGATCTAAAACTAGTGGCAGATAAATCGGTTATGGAAAAAATATTCTTTTTTAAGCCATTATATTAAACAAAAAAAATTAGTTTTCTAATATTTTTTGAAAAAAAAAGTTATTCATTGAAAAGAGTATTATGTACGTTTAAAAATGGTGCAGAAAAATATGTGTCCTTGTCAGAATCGGAAAATCCAAAGTAAAGCTCAAACATATAGCATATACTCTTAAACCATTTTTATATGTAAGTGCATGAAAAAAAAATCATAAAATGATAAAAAAAATGTGATATTTGTTTAAAAAAATTCAGATATAAATGCGTTATCAGATTCAGTATTTCTTTACTTGGAATGGCTATAAAATATAACAAAAAAAAAATAAAAAAAAAACCCACATATTGATCAAATATTACTTAATTGTAAATAAAGAAAATTATCTATATGTTACAAGTAGAATATTATACATGTTTGCATTGAAAAATGGAAGAATTTGATTAATCCTCTTTTCGGTACATTTTAAATCTCAATTAGAGCTGTACGACAGTTTACAGGAGGAGGATCTCATTGTTCCGAAGTAAATATCCATTCAATGAAAATAACAATTAATCTAGATAAATTTAATTTTTGACCTTCAACACTAAGTGAAGGTTACAAATAGCTTCAAAATAAATATCGCTCAATAATCCCTCTACTTAAGCGGATTCATTTTGACGCAATTGAGCTATCAGAACCCAGACGTTACCATGATACGTTAAGCTAAATCACTAATTAGTGGGGAGGGACAGTAGACGGTTTATAGTTGTACGAGTGTTTGCGTATATTACATAATTCGATATGAAAACCAACGTTTTCAAAAACAACGTTTTTATATGGTGGCAAAGTTTATTAGAGAAAATTATTGAAATATTAGTTAAAACTGTTAGTTATTTTTAACTTTAAAATTTACTTAAAAAGAGATATTTGTGAGAGTATTAAAAAATTCATAATACTCATAAAATCAAAACATGCATTTGAAAGTTTGTAAGTCATTCTATTAAAAAAAGAATGGGAACCAGAATTCAGAAAAAATTATTGTGATAAGATATGGCGCCAAATATTGAAAACTTTCCTTCTTGCGAATGATTACTGACTAAAAGTCAGCAACCCTTACTATCTCGGAGATAGTAAAGGGGAGATAGTATCTCCCTTTTGTGAGTACAAAAGGTTTATGATACCTCATACGTGGGGAGTGCCCGGTGCTCCCAGAGGGGGAAAGAAATTTTTTCCTCAATCCTAAAAGCGCCGAGAGGAAAGAATATTTTGACTTATTAAAATTATTGAAATATTAGTTAAAACTTGTCGCAAACGTCTAAATATTGCATTGTTAGGCGAGTACGAACGATTCCCAAAATTTCTAAGCTCTAGCTTGATGGTAAGTTGGTTAAATTAACGATCGAAAATTTGATGACACACACACACACACACTCACACACACCAAGTGAAATTCAGAAAAACGTTGTAAAAAAGCATGCCTTTTTGCTACCAATTTTCTATTTAAAATGGTTTTTGTGAAGCCTTTTCTACCCCTGTAAGATCTGCAAAATATTTAATAATGTAGGTTGCATCTTAATTTCCACTCTTTTCATGGATTCAGGACTATTTTTCTCAGAATAAGTTTAGATATCACTGTATTTTGAACTCATTCGTGAATGCAGCTAGCCATATTTTATACTAATATAAATATTTGTATGCCTCAATTCATTTGTATGAATAAAAATGCTCCATAATTAGTCTTAAATTTTTAACTTTGTAATAAAAAGTTCTATTAGTGAAATTATTTAGTTATTTTTTTGACATAAAGATGCCAATTGTATTCTTAAATTTGTGAAATAATAGAAAGAACAAGTCATATCGATAGAATATATATACTTTAATTTAAAGGATGTTGTATGATAAAGAGACGTGTATGTCACAAATCACACAAATATATGTATATTAATAATAAAAAAAATTTCTTTCTACAAAAATATTACTGAATTTTTAAAATATTTTTCAATGTTAAACGCAGTGAGAATTTGCTGAATATATTATGAAGGAAAAATAAATGAAAAATGAAAAAATGAAAAATTAAATTTTATACTAATGTACTATTGAATTTTTCTTGTCAAAACGACAAATGCATTCAATACATAATGCTTTAATAATTATCATACAGAATTTTTTTCTATTTGCAATATCATAGTACAGACACATATAGAAAATATATGTTTCTTTTTTATTTTCTAAGTTTCTCTCACTTGTAGAGCCTTTTTTAGGAAATTATAAATATTTGTATGCTCTTTTTTAATGTTAAACACGATTTCATACATTTTTCTCTTTTTTCTGATTTTTTCTGACCTAATCCTGCCATTTCTCTTGCTAGATTTTATTATGACAAGCTCTTAAGCGTAAGTTAAATGTTCGATTTTGGAAGGGGAAATTGAAAAGAAATAAAAAAAAATCCATCATAGCAAGCAAGGAACTAAAGAAGTTTTAAATCCTGAAAAATATATTCAGGGTTATTATAGTTTCGATTCCTATTAATGATTGAATGACTACAACAAAATATCGAGACAAAAACTGTGTCAGTTAAGAAACAAAAACTGATGAACCACCCACCTTAAATGTCAAAGCGAGAAGACAGTCGTCTGATAATATAAATATCGGTCTGACCTATTCCCATCACTTTTGTCTTAGATATAACTATTTTTTAACAATAACATATAAGACTATAATAAAAAATAGTTTTAGCGATTATTTAATGTCAAAAGTATACTATGAAATATTTAAAATCATACATTTTCTACTTACCGTTCTTTAGAAGTTTATGAAAAAATGTTGATCAAGCAAAAGAAATTATATTCCACACATGCTACATTAAAATTTCCCTACATACTACTAGTCAGTGAAGATGCTCTGAGACGGATGCGTGCGTAACTTTCGTGTCACAGTCATGGAGTGTTCTCTATTGAGGCACAAATGTTTTTTTTTTTTTTTTTACTTTTATATAAATCATTAAATATAACAGAGAAGTGATACTTAAAAAGACATATTTTTACTAGCGCTTTATTTTTAAATCGTTTTGTACTTGACAGATGGCTTAAAAATCGTGAGCTGCATGTCTGTAAGAGTCTTATCGTTTCTTTTTATGTTTCTTTCAAAGTGTTTCACAGACATGTATAAACAGAAGTAGAAATAAAATATTGAATGATGGAAAGTTCTAGTCTGTTTTACTGTTATAATTTTGAACAAATAAGGAACAAGAAATTAATCAGTGTCCTGTGCTCAAAATTTACGTTTATGAAAGATTTTGATAAGTATAAATGTCTTACATCTGCTTAGATTAAGAGTTCCAGAAGATGCAAGAAAATGTCTAAGACTCTTGGTTTTGTGATACATATCTTTTCGAATTATTAGTAGAGATTAGAATTTTTTTATGGGGCAAATAATAACATTTCAATCATTCTATAGAATTATGAAAATAATATTTTTATCAAAAAAGGCTTTCCGCTTCTTAGTTGAATATGGATATGATTTGTGAAATATATTTGCATTTAGATTCCATTTTAATGCAAACTAACTATTACACAATATTGTACCAAATTTTTTATTCTTCTATAAAGAATGCTAATGCAAATAGGGAAGCAAAAATATTTTTTCTCTAAGTAATAGCTAAGTTTTAAGAAATACTTTTTTGTATGAAAAAAAGAACAAAAAAAAATTCAAAATTCCTCAATTACAAAGTTCTATTGTTTTTCAAAGAAAATATACCGTAGTATCCTCAAAAAATTGGTTCATTAAATTTTGTGTATTGCTTTATATATGAGAAGTAAAATATTTATGGAGCATTATCTCAGAAAATTGTACCTAAATGCAAATATATCTGAAAAATAATGTACATAATGAACTCAAAGAGAAAGAGAAAATCTTTTTGACCAAAAATATATTTTATAGTTCAATAAAATGATCAAAATATCATTATGAGACACACAGTAATCATAAGCTGTACCAGGAATTTATAAAACATAAATGTCACAAATAGTCTTAAAAATTCAGTATTTTATTTTTTACCTCTATGTCCTGATACCCCTGAATATATTCTTTGTATTTTATTTTATGTTGATTAAGTAACTGCTCATAGACATAAAGTAATCATTATATAACTTTTGTTATATTTTTCTTTTCTTGTGTTAGTAAGATGTAGCTTCTTAAGTCCAGAGTAGGATTTAACTTTTTGGCATCCTAAAGTTTAAATTACTTGTCGCTTTTAAATCACAGAAAAATTAAAGGAGTATAAAATTAAAATAAAGCAATATATGCATAAGAAAAATAGAATTTAAAAATATATATTCTTAATAAATAAAATAGAAAATAACTATAATAGAAAAGAGAATAATAAGGACAATTTCTTAGGTATTATGCAGTAACAATTGGAGAATTAATTACATGATTCCCATTTTAAATTTAAGGGATATACTAAGTGTCTTCCTAGAACCATTTCTATACAGAAAAAAGTATATACTTTGAGTCTACATTCCCCGAGTAATAAAACTGCTTATAAGTTTTATAGTTTTGATAATTCTTTAATTAATTACATAACATTTTTTCGACAAAAAAATGATAAAATGCAAAACAAAATGAATGAAAAAATACAAAAAAATACGTATTTTCTTAAAACTTTCATAATGAACTCAATTAATCATACAGTCATTTTTTTTTATTTAAATTATAAAGTACTTCAGATCTTCATAATTTTTTTTCAAGAACCTGAAAAGTTATAAAAACTGAATTTCGCTTTCAAACAGTTTTATTTTTTAAGGGGTTCTCATACAAAATGAAAACGATTTCCCAATTTTAAAAGAAATTTTACCAATTTTTATCCATATTCATTTTTGAACCAAACTTATATGTTTTGTGAACAGAGAACAATTATCCAAAATTTAGAGTTTTATGATCTGTGAACGTCATTTTATAATCAGCGCATCAAAATAGTGTCTGAACTAGTTCAGAGCTACTATTGCAAATTAAGCACTATTTTTCAGGTAACACAAAAAAAAATTTGAAAATTTATGATTATTTTAAGCTAATTTTTAATTGTTATTTAAAAATTAAATAATTTTAAAATAACTTTAATAATAATAATTTAAATAGCGTGCAAAACTCAAGTAATAAATGCATTTTTCAACATACAACAATACAATTTTTGAAAAGAACTTTTTGCGACTAGTAGAGTGAAAAGACAATTTGGTATGAAGATGATGCTTATGCAAACATCAGAGGAGATATCAAACGACACAAATGCATGGAAAGCGCGCCCTCAGTGTCAAGGTAACTTAAAAAGAAGAATGATTGACGCATTTGCAGACATTCCCTGCAAATACAAATAAAATTGCAGATTCAATGATGGCTACAATATGCCATCAAGATGCTTTTACAAGTGGTAAAATGGTCTGCAAGCTTGAAAAGGAGCGTAGTTTGACGAGTATTGCGTAAGACATTGGAATTGATAAAAGAATAATTTCAAGAGCTTCGAAAGCCTTTTAAATGACAGATACATATGTAACTTATGTAAGAAAGATTCGAGGTTGGCAATCGTGGAAAACAAGGACAAGTTATGACCAGTATACCTTTCTGCAGGCAAAAAAAACCCCTTCGGAACCCGACATTTGGCAATATTGTTCAGCAGCTTCTTACGGCAATCGGATGACAGGTATCACAGTTTACTGTGGCCAAACATCTACATCAAAGTGGTCTATTCTTGAACGCTGCATAGTAACAGTAATTCATCGGCTGTGCTGTTTCCAATGGTGTCAAGAATACAGAGACTGGAGATATCATCAATGGAGTCATGATCTGGTTACTAATGAGAGCCGTTTCAGTCTGAAACAGCCATCCTTTTGTAGATTCTGTCCTTCCTCGTAAAGTTTCCTCCTTCTTTTCGATATTTTAAAACTAATCTATTATTATCGCTTTTCAGAGATGCCGCGCCAAACCCTTACCCAAATGTTGAATACACAAAACTTTTAGGATATTTAAAAGTTAGGTGGCTTGCTCTAACACCAGCTATAGAGAGTGTTTTACAATTTTATAAGCCTCTCCGTACATATTTTTTTAAGATTAGACAAATAACCAAAAATTCTGGAACCTTTTTTTCAATTATGAATTATCGGAGAAATTAATGTACTTTGTATACAATCAGGCATCTATTTTCCACAAAACTTTTTAAATGATTGAAGGTGAGCATATTTCAGCTACATAAGTTAGTCTTATTTTCAACGATTTTCTCCTTCAATATCAATCAAAGTTTGAAGAAAAATTTATTCGTTTAATAATAAAAAGAAAATCGTCAAAGTTTAGAGAAATCAAATCCGAGCATAACGGAAGAGTGCACCAAAGAAGTGAAGAATTTTTACTAAACGAAGAATGGTCTCAAACAAATATCACAGGAAATAACAGTATTCAATGGTGTTTTTTGACTTCAACAGAAGTAAATTGAAGAGATATTGAAAATTGTGCTGAGTTTTTATCGAAAGAAATGTCTGATATTAAAATCAATGACAGTTGTCTGTTTCAAGAAATTAGAAGATTGAATGTATATTTAAATTCTGATAAAATAGAACAATGGAAAAATCAACATGTTGAAATTAATAATATATGGGTAGAAATGCTTAACTATTTCAAAAATAAACACATTTCAGAGGAAAAATTAGTTATTCTTATTGAATTTACATTGTGCTGCCTTAGAACTATTGTAGTAGTTCAAAAAGAGTTTTTTCAATGAGTAATGATTTTTGGACAACGAGAAATCAAGATTAAATATTAATACTCTAGCTGCAGCACTTACCATAAAATTCAATATAAAATATATTTTTTGCTCCGAAATTTCCAATAAATCCTTAGAAAATGACATATTGACAAAAAATATTCATTCAATGGGAAAAAAACTCGTTTAATTAAATAATTAAAAAGGGTGTAAGCATAATTAGTTTATTTTTGTTTGAATTAATAAAATGTTTCATTTATTTACAAAACTTTTTTAAAACAAATCTTTTGTACTTTTATCTCAAATTTTTTCTTATAATTTCATCGAGCGTTTATCCCGATCTTAAATATAGAGGTGAGAAGCTTACCCACATTAACTCGTTCAATTACCTGGGAGTGGCTTTTGACAACAAGTTAAATTGGAAGTCACATGTAGATGCAATCTCGAGCCGTTTCTTAAATAGTGTAACTTATTTAAAGCGTCTAGCGGGTTCCGTGTGGGAATACAATAGATCAGTTTTGAATACCATTTAAAGATCCTTCATCTATACCATTCCTTAATTACTTACTGCTGTGAACCACATATAACGGTAAATGGTCATCTCTTGAAGAGGTTGGAAACTCTACATAATCAGTCGCTGAAGCTTGTAATCGGAGCCGTTGAATCGACCCCGATTGATTCCATGTTACTCTTGACCGACAATAAGTCTATTATTGCTACCATTGTTGAAAACGCTTTACTTCTACATGAGAAATTTATTAGAATGGGAGATCCTTTCTGGATGAATTATCCAAATGATGTTAGAGATCTGAAAACCCAGAATGGATTTTTTTTCAAATTGTTCAAAATATCAGGAAAGAATATGAGTTATCTGATGATGTACAGGAAATAACTAAGCCATTAAACGCTCAGGAGATAGTAAGGTTTGAAACAAGTTTGTATGTTGAAGACACTTTGTACAATTAAGATACTTCTCCAGACGTGTTGAGATGTTACGTCCTCGAAACAATTAATATAATATATCCAGCATCTGAGAGTCTATATATTTTTATAGATGGCTCCTTTTCTGACGATTATATAAGTGCAGGGTCTGGAGTTTTAATGACTTTATTTTCTCTTTATGCTCTTGCGGGAAAACTTAGAACAGTATTTGACGGAGAGGTGGAAGCTAATCGCACCGGGCTAAAGCAGTTATTGGTTTCTGAAGATAAATTTTCAAGAGTGGTTTTTCTCTCTGAATCTCAAGCAGACATAAGCTCAAATAGCGCTTCTTCATCGAACGAAATCCTTCAACGTCCGGATTACTTGAAAAGATTGGCCTTAAAGAAGACACATGTTGCCCTCCAGTGGATACCTGGCCACTGTGGAGTTTATGGAAACGAACTGGATGATTTCCTAGCGGGGAAAGGCTCGAGATTGTTACAGACAAGACGTTCAAAAATATCTTATCGTTCTGTAAAGCTGTATATCAAATAGATTATGTCACAAAATCTTAGGGTACAACTACCACAACGTTTCCAGTAAAATCAGTGGAAATTTGAAGATCTTCTGTCCATTCCCAACGTTCCACGTCGTGAGGATGTTGCAAAATTTCATCTTTTGACGCACCATGACTGTCTAGGAGAACGCCTCCATCGTATTGAGACTTTTATCCATCCAAATTGTCCTCTTTGTGATTTAGTGGAGCCAATGAATCGGTCTCACCTCTATCGTTGCTCATTTCTCTTTGCAACAATATGATAGCATCATATTGGCGGGCAAGAGGGTTTTTAATAAGACAATGACTTCGGTCATTTTTCATGCTTATTTTTTATTCTTGTGCATTTGTTCTTGTGTGTCCATGCTGCGTTTTCATCTTTGCTATGTTCCTTTTGTATTTCCTTGCCATTGGAATTTTTAAAAAAATTTTTATTTTAGATTGCACTTTGTAGTTTTTTCTAAAATTTATATTTATCATAAAAAAGTTCTTACTGTATTTAATATAATCTTTATATTTTTTTAAACACTTCCTTAGTTTGTATTGTTTTTACACTAATAATAATTAATAGT
>BMAW01057891.1:55809-71545 GCA_019974015.1 Nephila pilipes | reverse complement strand
CACCGTCTTTGGTGCTCATTTCACCACGTCTAAACTTAGCATACCAATCCTTGATGGTTGATTTTTCTGGGGCAGTATCCGGAAACTCGGCATCAAGCCAAGTTTTTGCTTCAATTGTATTTTTTCCCTTCTAAAAGCAATATTTTATCAATACGCGAAATTCCTTTTTATCCATTTTTTTCACAATAATAAAAGTTGCTTCTCTCAAAATGCTATAATTCACAAACTAATGATCCGACAGCTGTCAAATTTATACACGCATCTTTTGAAGGTTAGGGCTAACAAAAACACATATGGATTTAATTCTAGTAGCGCCATCTATGTGTGAGGCCGAGGACTTTTCAATTGACCTGTTATCTATGCAGAATGAAGGGTTAGACAGGACAATTGTAAACAAATTTTGTAGGCTTTATTTAAATGGAACCATTAAAGATTAATTATTTTTGCATTCGAAATGAAGTGAAAGTTTTCGGTAATTACACAATTCGTTAGTTAGGCTGAATAATTCATGCAATTTATTAGATATGGTAGATTTTTGTAGACTGTATAGTACAAGTTAATCATGTTATCTTATAGGCTATAGATAAATTGGCAGATTTAAACTCTTTAAATTTCAAAGAAAGTGACCATTAATAAATTCAAGAATTTAAAAATCACAAACTAATTTATCAATACATAATTTTTATTTTAATACGCTTAAAATAGGGTCAAAATTTTATCAATTTTTATATTAGTGGTAATCAAATCTAAGAAGTATGACAATTTATTTTCTCTTAGTTTCATGTCGAAAATTTATTATAATGATTAGTTTTCAGTTATAAGCTATTAAAAGTTTTGAATTTAGAATTGCATCATTAGTAAAATAATAAGATTGCATTGCATTTTTTGACCATTTAAAACAAAGCCAAATAAATCCCTTTATTTCTATGTTTTTTTCTCTTGTAATTGCTTAGCTTCGAAACAAATGCACTTTATTCCCAATAGAAAGAATAATAAATATATTTATATTTTTTGTTTGAAGTGAGGAGTTTCACTTATTTCAGACTGAAAAATTAATAAAATTCACTTCGGAGATTTTGAATCCTTTATATGCAGTTGTAATTACTATTGTAATTGAGTTTTCTTTCCCTAAATTGTTGAACAGCGTACAAAAAAAAACTGAAAGAATTGATGCTTTAATGTATTTTATTTTTATTTTTGAACGTGTGTCAGCTGGAGGTACTCGTATAGAGGAAAACAGAACAAAAAATAAATAAGAAGTTGTTTTATGCAATGCGTTGTAAAGAAATAGATTTCATCACCAAAGAAACAACGGAAAGGAAATTCCATTGGTTGTTTGCTTAATTGATTAGCTTGTTGTTTAGATAGTTGATTGGTTGAATAATAGGTTGATTGACTGGTCGGTTGATTGGTTGGTTGGTTGATTTTAAAGATGTTCAGAACGCATTATATTTTGAAAAGTGCTCAGGTACCCTTTTGTCATTGAATGAAACAAAAGCCACTTGGGTGCCCCAAGTATGCAAGAAATAAATGTGAAACCAACCAAGAAATAATACGTATTTATTAGAAAAAACCCTTAAGGAATAACATTTGATGTTTATGTTTTTATTTTCATCTGTTTGAATAAAATTAACTTAGCATAAGATAAAAACATCTTCTTTTAACTACATTTTTCTTACAGTTGCATTTTATTTTTGAATTTGATTGAAATGCATTTACAAATGCAAGAATATGCGGCTTAACATCATTAGCTGTTGATAAACCTTACAATAATACTATAATTTTAAAAAAATGATTAATATGTAATGAAAGAAATACATACAACATACGTTTAGAATAAATATATATTAAGTCATAATAAGTATAATATTGTAAAACAATTCTCTCTTGGGTGTAGAGTGAAATCTGTCCAACAAGGATATAATGTTAAATGACTCTTAATTCATAATATTCATGGAATTATGATGTACAGATAGCAGTACAACAGAATAAACAGTTGTACAGATAAGCGACAATAGAAGATTAAAAATCCCTTACGATAACAGAGTAATAACACATCAATCAATAACACCCGAGACTAACATTGAAAACAACATTTTTTTTGCAAATTTTTTTTTATTCATCAACATAACACCTTGTGTTTAATCACCTTTTAGGGTGATACAATCGTTCCAACGCTTTTCCAAATCTTTTTTTTTTTTTTTCCCCACTTTTTTTTTTTTTTTTTTCCTGCAAGAAATCTTTTTGTTGCGAGTAAATAGCGATAAACAGCTTTCTGAATCATCGACTCGTTGCTGTTTTTGTTCCATCGAAAGGAATCGCGGCACCCACTTGGAAAAAACCTTTTTCATGCTCAATTTTTCATGAAGGATAGTAAATACACTTCCATATGATATCTGTGTCATCTCAGCAATCTCACGGAGCTTCACTTTACGATCTTTCATTATAATTTTTGTCACTTCACTCACATTTTCCGGTGTAACGGCTTCCACAGGTCTACCCGAGCGTTCCGCGTCATTTGTGTCGGTACGACCACGTTTAAACTCGGCAAACCACCGACAAATCGTTGCTTTGATGGACAAGAGTCCGGGTAACATTTTTCAATCCATTGTGTCGCTTGCACGGTGTTTTTACCCATTAAAAAACAATGTTTTATCAGAACACGAAACTCGGTTTTTTCCATTTTTTAAACAAACTACAAAACGACTTTACTCCAACCTCGATAACTCAGCTGTTTCTGGTCCGATCGACTTAAAATTTTGACACGTTTCAAGCAAAGGTTAGTACTCTAGAAAGACCTGGTTACTGGTTTACTACGAGCGCCATCTCTGGGTTAGTCTCGGGAGTTATTGATTGATGTGTTAGCCCTTTTAATAATAATCATATCAATAGATTACTATATCACAATATGGATAAATCTCTTAAGTATTACTTTGAACTTCAAAGGCAGACTTCTCATCTTCCAGTACGTATAGCTGTTCCAGCGAGGTGTGATATCACAGAGAAGATTTCATAACTTTTCCTAATCAAGACTTCGGCAACATTTCAGTATTTATGATGACCATTATTTTGCCATCAAAATCCCCAATATCGTTGTCATGATCAAATTCGCCACCAAGGTGAGGACCGTTGCTTAGTTCTTCCTGAGTATCCGATGAAATCCCTGTAAATGTTTATTTTATTTTATAAGAATAACGTTGCATGGGAGCATCATTGCCAATTAGTAAGAGTGTATCATCGGCATTCTCACAAGAAAAGAGGGGAAGTATTATGTAATTAAAATGGGAGAATTATTTTTTTTAAAAAAAGTAGTAATTATAACTAATGTACCATTTTTTAAAATTAAGATTCTCATGGAAAACTTATGTAAGGGTATTTTTTGAGACCATTATGAGTTGTTTACTTTTCTTCCAAGAATTACATTCGACAATACGTGAACTAAGATTTAAAAAAAAAATTGATTTATCTAGAATATGGTCTTCATCTCTTTTTAAATTTTTCTACGTACTTGTTCCTATGTTGACTTGTTCCAGAATTTTCTTGTATAAATGACAGAGAATAATCTTTTACTATATTGTTATTTTATAATTGATAGTCATTTTTTCACATACGTGGTAAATGTATGTGCATATATTTTGTACATATTTTTAAAATAAAAGAAAAAGACGGAAAAAATTTAACAAATTTCGAAATTGTAATCGAAGAGGAATTTGCAATTTACTGATGAATATATATTAATATCATTGTAAGAGTAACAAAGATACTAAATTAGTTTAAATTTTGCATGTTTCGATTTTACTGCTAAGAAATAGAGAGTGCTTCGTTGTTTTCGATCCTGCATTATTTACGAGATTTTAATAAAAATAATGTTCGAGAAAATTAGATTTTAAAATTGCAAATACACGTGTCATGCCATACAAAAAAATATGGTTAGCGTTTTTCTCAAAATGAAGTTTTTTTTAGAATACATGCAGACTTTCATAATAATTTACTTTATCTAAAATGCTAATTTTTTCACTTCTTAAGGCGAGGGTGTTTCAAATACAGCGAACATAATTTTTTTTTTCTAATAAATACTCGCATTATTTAAATATTGCACAACATTTGCAGAAACATTTTGATAAATTTGAGTCAACAAATTAAAATTATTTTAATTTTATTAAATTTAATTTTGAATAAATTTCCTATGTATATATATATATATATATATATATATATATATATATATATATATATATATATATACATAAGTTTATAATACTCAACTAATTTTCTTTATGTTTATAAGTATTCAATGCATTTTCTATATGTTTATGTTTATAAGTATTCATCAAACTTTCAAAGTTATACATGCATTGAATTGTATTAAAGATGTACTTAAAGAGAGTTGAGTACATGCCTTAGATATGTAAATGCATTTATTGATAATTAATTGCTCACACATATTAATTTATGCACGTAAATGTGATTTTCTTTGCACAAAAAATATTTCAATGTTAAAAAGGTGACATTCATTGCTTTTAATGTTGTAAAAGTGGGGATCTTTGCATGTCATAAGCTCATTTTTCCTTGTTGATGGCGTCTCAGTTGCCTTCCTAATTCATGGGGATCTGAATTATGTTAATTAGTCAGTAAATAAAATAGCAAATTATTCGCTTAAAAAGAATTTTTGTAAGACAGATACTGTGTTTGAAACTTATTTATATTTAAATGGATTCAAGTTTCAAATATTATAAAATTCTGTTTTAGAGTTATTGAGTTTGGAGGGTTGGGTTGAAAAAAAAAACAGATCCTCTATCGCTAAATGATAGTTATAGACATTTGACGATATTTAATATTCTACCCAATACTTTTCAATGATGTTTACACCTGTCGAAAGATAAATATTTCCAGATATCACAAATAAGACATAAAACGCAGGGTGGGGGACTATGGTATTGAGCTACTGTGACTATCAAAAAGTTGACATTAACAGCGGGAAAACTCAACGAAATATTAATAACTTATTAACACAGCAACAGTATTTAAGCAAATTAAAATGAACAAAAAAGACCAGTTGGCACTCTAACAGCTAAAAGAATGAAGTGGGAATTTATGTCAGAATATTTAAATCGTGTTTCAAGCTGATATTTATATACTGATGCAGAAGGACTTGAATTCACATCAGGTCACCTTTCACGCTAAGCTGGTCTGCTTCTTTACAATTCACTGCCAGTTTTCTTGGAAGTAATGTCATCAGACCCCACAAAGTATTACAATGGAATTCAATTATGCTAACGTCGCCCTTCGAAATAAATTGTGAGTTTCTGGCGATGGACCTCATAATTTTGAACCTCGGTCATATGACGAGTAGAAATTCTGACCTGTCACCCCTTCCCTTTAATACCACTTCACGCCAATGGAAAGAGTTCCGACTTTGACAGGTTTATGGAGAATCAGCCCTCTTACCCGAATGGTCTTTTGAGGCGCCAGGGTTCGAACCTATGACTCCACAAAAACAACGCTGGCTATGATTTCTCAACTATGACCAGTATTATTATGGCTAATATTATTATGATTTCTCAACTATGACCAGTTTACCGTCGGAAGTATTATTATGGCATTATCGAATACAGTTATTGAAAGAAAAAAAAATGAGTCATGCAAATTTTTTTAAAGCATTTCAATTTACCCTATCCTTATAAGACAGTAAAATACAAATTCTCGCATAACTTCCTCAAATGTCACAAGGAATACTTGAAAAAGGATTTCAGATTCTCAATTATTTAGTGCTAAGTGACCACAAAAAATAATTTATTATTTTAATGATCATTGTCTTAGAATAATATGCAAATGTTACACACAATATATTTTAGATTTAGGCTAACAATATCGACTCAAACCCCCTACGTGTTATATAAATGATATAAATTTTAAAGTAAAATGTAAAAAGAAGCAATTTTGCTAAAATATATATGTGCATTGGCTTAACACTGCAAAGGTTACATTAGATATCTCCCATATACAGGTGTTTTCCAACAATTATTATTTCTAATCACTATAAACAAGTTGGGAACAAATCTTAACCAATTTCTGATCAAGTATATCCTTAAAATCCTATATTAAATAGCTGAATTTGGAAGACAGAACGATATCCAATTATAAAATTACAAATAAAAATTTTAAAAAAAATATTTTTCTAAGACGTTTTTTTTTTTTTTAAAATAAAGCTAAAAAAGTAGAAAATAATATTTATAATTTTTTCTTAAAAGCCAACACCTCTATGTGGCAAAAGAATAAAAAAAAAGACCGAAATGTAAAATACTTTTCTTTTCAGCCAATAAGAATTTAATTGAAAATGCCATAAAAGTGATATTTTATCATCATCATAAATAAAAAAACGTGAGGAATTTTCAATCCAGCAAAACTTTTGAGTGAAATCTGAAGTGATTGTATTATTCAAACTGTTCAACTACCTGACTTATAAACGCACTCATTTCAGTTTTTAATTCAAACTCTTTCGGTGGATTGAAACATTTTCACTTTTTTCATTTATGATGATGGTAAACTATCATATATATATATATAAAGTTTGGTCAGTTTCAGTATTTATGTTTTCAGCATTGTGGATTCGCTTGTCTTCATGTGTAGTAAAATCCAACAACAAATGATTATTTATTTCCCTTTTATTATGTATATATCTACGTATATATTTTGTAATTCAATTTTCTTGAGTTATTTTTAATTTTATTTTACAATCTCAACAAAATATGATATTGTGTACTTATTTTGTATTTGTTTAGTTATTACACATTTGTATTCCTAATGTAGCTTCATTTACGTAATAGTTTCTAATTTTTAAAAAAATCCACATTTGATTTATAAATTATTATAAATAAACGTTTCTTTTAAATTAAATGTTCTGATATGATTTTTGTGTACTTTTCCACTCCAATACCCAAACCTGATTGCATCAAATAATAATAATAAAAGTTCATTTATTTCACTAGTACAAAATGTGACCACTGAACTATATAGCCTCTAAGGATTATGTCATTTCAGTGTTAACAATAATAATAATTTTTACATAAGTCAAACGTGTGTTTTATACTATTATTCTTTCCCATAATAAAATAAACAGTTCACTTGTTGGAAAAAATCAGAATATTCTTTTTTTGTGTTGAATTTTATACAATATATATATATATATATATATACTAAGTTTACTTACATTTCATCCATACTGTTGGAATTGTAACAATTAAAACAAGCCATATAAAGAAATATAGTATTAAAAGTTCATTGCAAGAAATCTTCCATCATAGCTTTCAATATCTGATGGCAATGTTTCAAAAGTTCAAAACCTGCAGTATGTTATTGGCAAGTTAATCGTTAAAATCGATATTAAGTAGTAAGCACAAAAATGTCGCATGAAAACCTTCCTCGATGTCACTTTGCTGAAATATCTTTATTTTTCATATTATTATTTTTACTCTTTTTATTTGTAGCAATGGATCTTACTTCTGAGGTATAATCTAGCGTAAGAATTGATTTTATGAAACCTTATTGGACAACCTTTAATATAACACGCGTTGGAAAATTTATGGCTATTGTTTAATAAAGATCCCGATGAAAAATTTCTTGCAGTTGTTTGGAGGGTTTTGATAATTATTGGAGCGTATTGATGAACACTTATTAAAACATGATGTAAAATACTTTCATCTTTTAGTCATATATTTTGTAATAAATAATGGATTGGTTATATATATATATACAGATAGCTATCTTTTTGATAGAGGAAATATTTACCTTTAAATAAGTGACGAAATATTTAACTATACCATTCTAGTTAAATTAAGAAAAGGCTTCGAAAAATTGCTTGACATGTTTATTGAAGATGCTAAGTTTATTCGCTTATATCTTAATATTTTTCTTTTAAAGCTGCGAAATTTTAAGCAGAATCTTCATGTAATTATGTACAGGAGTGAAATGGAAATTTGGAGAGTTGGGCCTCAGCTCAAGTGTCACCGTCGCACTCGATTGTCGTTTAAAATTACAACATATTGTGTTGCTTCTAAGTGCATTGTTAAAGGGTGTTGGAACCTGAAATTCAATTGATTGGTTAATGAAAATCCTTGTAATATGATTTCTTTTTATCTCGAGATATGTATCTTATAAATAAATCTTGAACATCGAATGAAAAATTGTTCCATGAGAATTTAGTTTATAACAACGGATTGCAATAAAGGTTGAGTCGTTTACCGGTTAAGTATGGTTTTTCATTCTCAAATATTACCTGTAACTCTACAATATTTGCACCAGTAATTCGGGTAAGTTTATGACGTTGGGCTATTCGCGTTTTCCTCTTCACTAACCTCGGAGACTTTTCAGAAGTTTGAATTGCTGAAAATAATTTCTTTTTCAACCAAAATGATTAGGTAAATTCTTTGAAGATAAGAAGTGAAGTGAATAGAATTACAGATAATGATGTATAAGCGAAACCGAATTGAAAGGAAAGAAAAGGGAAATAGAGATTAAGAAAAGCTGATAGATGTTAGTAAATTGGAGTGAATTATTTTAATTAATCGACTGAAATGAAGTTGGAGTTGAAATTGACTCCTGATAGGAATGATAGGAGTAGAATCTGCTATAATCGAGAAGTGTATTAATCTGAACGAGTGATTTGGTAAGTTAAGGCTTTAATATTAGGGTACGATAAACTGAGGATTGGATGAGTTAAGAGGAGCTCGAGAGAGAGATTGCATATTCTGGTGTGATAGATAATAAACTATGTTGTCTTTCTCTTGAGAATCTTCAATTGGAGTCTTGAACTTATTGACTATTTAATTAGACTTTAAGATAGTTCTAGAGTTAAATATCGAAGGAAATACGTGCCACATAATGTATAGCAGAAAAACAATTCTTTGAGCTTATTCGCTGAGACACTGTTGCTCCGATGTCGCAAGGAACATCAGTAAGAATACTTCGTGGCTAAACTTAAGGAGGCTTATAAAAGCATGGCGAATTGTTTATTCCAGATATTTTGTAACATCTTTGCAGTAAGGATCTCAATAAGGGAGAAGAGGTGGAGTATAGAGTTTTTGATAAACCAAGTGTAACTACAATAAAAAAAATCTCAATAAATCGATAAAATATATTTAAACCCTATATACATGCTGCAGTCATACTGGTTGAAACATAAATATTACGTGTTGCTAATTCCGAATTTTCAACAAGCACAAGTTCTTCGTCATATACTGGATTTACTGAACGAAAGAGAAATACAATATAATAACTTAATCCACCTCTGGCAAAAAATATGATAAAAGAACTGGGGTATTTCCAAAATTAAAATTTAAGAAGAAAAATATTAAAAAAAAATAAAATTCGCTAATATTTACTAAAGGAATAATTGCGTAGTATAAAATAGCTATTTCTACAACAGAATTATTTTATACGAAACTGAAAAACTAAAAGGCGTCTAAAGTATTGATCAGGTGCGTTTCTTACGTGCTTAAACACAACAGCAAGTATATCACGTATTTAATTACATATTTTATAATTGCTTTTTTGTGATTCGCGATTTTTCCTTCACTAACCTTATGGACCTTTTATATTTGAGTCGTACAAAATAAGACCTCACCCCAATAAAAAGAAATGTGATGCATGTCGATAATTGATTATCGATGTTAGAAGTCGGTGTGTAGATAGTGTATGAAAGAAATTATTGTATAACATGTGTACATAGGTAGCTGACTAACTTTGAACAAAGATTTTCTTAGGAGATCGTCTGTATAGGAAAGACTTGGATTTTCCTCTAGAACCATTGATTTTAATAATATTTCTAACTCAAACTTTGTAGAGTTGATAAGATTATGATTCAAACTACAGTTTAAGCACATTCAGAATATGTAAATATAGATTCTGCCTGAATTTTTGAACAATCGTTATTTGTAGAATATTAATAAACTGTTTTACTATTTCTGTGAATGATTTCCCCCCCCCTTGAATGATTGCTCTTCTACCCCGTGGTACGGCGATGGATTGACCTTGAATTTCGGCGGATTTTCGAAAATTCAATGTTTGGATCCAAAGGAAACTTAGCTGGTCACTTTTGCTCTGCTTTTATCAACAAGAGGAAATGGATTTCTCTTCGGGATAGTTATTAAGGAACTTTAACTTCTGCTGATGCAATTGAAATGATCGTCACATATTTTCTCACCAGTATCATAATGATGGATGAAGAGGAACATCAGAACGATATTTAAGATAAGCCTATTTTTACAGCCATTGCTGGAATCGATAATAGAACCCTTCCCTGCTGTATGGAGTATCGTTTTAGACAGTTTCCATTTGAACATCATTTGCTGCCTCGAGATAAGTTGGAAGATCTGTATGACACGTGCAACTTAGCCGATGTTTCATTAGTTGGGATTTATGTGCAATTAGACACACAGCAGCAAGTTTCTGTATCGGGCGTACATACAACCGGTGGTATTCGAAGTTATGCTGTCATCTAGTGTTCAAATCCCGGGTCACTACTTCAGCAGGTGATATTTTCTACCACGAGGTGGAGGGTGGAGAAGGACATTTGATAGTGGAGAAAAGGGACATTTGAACCTTCAATCCTTGAAGAATACTTGTCTGATAGCCTTTGTTCTGCTGCTATCAATTGAAGCGAAAGGGATTCCTCCTCGGGTTATTACGGCATTTTAACTTCTGTAGTCTTTGATGAAAGCAGCCAGTGACCTATTTATCTAACATTCTTTTCATTTGACTGTGCATATTGATTTACATAATCTTTATACGAGCCTTTAAAGCAAACAATGGGGAGACGTCACTGTTGTACTTTATTTAGGTACAACATTATTATTGTTGAATTTTATTTAAGAGATTCATATTCAGAATACAGCTCATTTTCATATACGTTTGTTGTAGTATACAGCAATCAAATAAAATATTTGATACTTATAAATATCGATTTGCGTATATAACTTAAACAATATATGTTAATTACTGGTGTACCGACTTTATCTGAAGATTTTATACGAAATCCCGGTAATAGAAGAATCGATCAATTTCATGTCACTACAACTGCAACTATCTTCACATACTTCAATAATTGTATGTATAAGTATGTGTGGTTTGATTCGAATAGCAAATTAAAGACTAAATAAAATTAAATATGAAATCAATAAAGGCTAACTTGAAAGATAGCCTTCAAACATTTTGACATTAAATGGAATACTAGAAAATCAATAAATATTAAATTACAGGATATCTATAAATTGAATAAAACGTGAATATCGATTTTGTGGATCATTGTACGAAGGATTAACAATAAACTTATAGTAAGTTTCAAATTCACATTGGTAATAGAACCTTTGAATAGTTTCTTACTTTATTTCATCCTGTAACAAATATAAAATGGTTTTCTCTTATGAAGATAAAAATGATTAACTTGGGAAATTTAATGCAATTGTTCTGTAACAAAATGAACTCATTCAACAAAATAAATAAATAAATTGTAATTCTTCTTTCAGTATATATATATAGATTTCCTTTTTAAACAATACAGTCATAAAAGTAATATTCATATAGTCATGCAACAGTGAATTGTGTTGATGAAAAGATATATTCAATTTGTTATTCACTCATTCATAAAGGAAAATGGATAAAAATGTATCAAATACAATGTCTTCAGACAATTATGTTGCAATAACTTTTTACTGCGGAATTTCAGTGGATATGCGTTTAAGCTAACTTGGGTCATTTTAGATTAATTTTCAGGAGTTCTGTGACTTTCGTTCTTTTTTATATTAGCCGAACACTTAAGTGAAATTAACTGTGAAGTAATAAATGGTTCAGCCAATACACACATCGAACATATCTGCAGTGTTAATTAAGTGCAGAAATCGAGACTACACAAAGTTTGGATGATTGCCATTTGTGGTGCCACTTTAATTCACTATGGCGTGTCTCCAGGTGATTTCCCTCGACTTCTATTTTTTTCACAAAGACGAAGAATACTTATTATCAATTCCTAAAGTTCATTATGTTGCTATATTTAGTCAAAATAAATAAAGTACCTTTAACAGCATATTTCTAGTCACACCAGTACAAAGATTGCATAGTTAAAATTATTTTTTTGAAAAAAAAAACGATACGTTAATTAATCATTTTAATTAATTTTCAACTTAGACAGAAGTTTGAACTTTAATTTTAAATATTTTTTTTAGAACTTTAGTCTAATGAATCTTAACATCAAGTATCTTATGGAGTTTTGAAAATTTTGATTTCGTCAAGCATTGTTTCAAAATAAAACTTATCAAAAATGTTTTTCACCTAACTTATGAAGCAAACTTTTGATTCACAGTTTTCTCCGTAATTAATAACCTTATATTTCTACTGATAAGACGAGGTGTAAAGTTTCCTCAAAATTTTATAGTTTTAGTATATATCTGTCCTATGAAACGACCCCCAAATTATCAACGACTCATGAATTAGGTTTCGATCAACAATCATCATCTGGATCAAATTTTATATTCTTGCATCTGCCAGCATTGCCTGTAGAAGCACGTGCCGAATCACGAATTCACTGTACCTTTATTGATCATGATAAGCTAATTGTCATGGTCACGAACTCGTTGCCGATGTTTTTTTGGTTGAGTAATGGGTTCGAGTCATAATGCTATTAAAGACCAGTCATGTAGGGAGACTGATAATTGGTAAGCCTGCCGAGAGCCCAAATCCTCCCACTGAAGTGGTGAGAAAATTTGGGGAGAAATCAGGTGCCATCCTTGAATCTGGAACTAGGTTTGAAATTATAAGATTCATATCCAAAAGTCCTTTTGTCGTTTGAGTGAGACGTTAACAAACAATCAATCAATCTAGCTAGTTTATTTATGACGCCACTGCCCAAAAAAGCATTAGCAAATCACGAACTCACTTGTTACTATAGTAAGTTCATTTTCTTGCATCTGATAGCCCTGATTACAAAAGTATATGACGAATCACGAACTCATATGTACTTATAGCAAATTCTTCAAAATATTTGGGATTTCTAATGCGATGGATGGTAATGTAGACGATTTGTAATGGATATTGATGTGGAATAGACTCTCTAGGAACAGAATGGTGACGACAAGTTTCGACGACACATAAGGTGCGGCTGTACTTTAAAAACGATTTGCCTCAGGTTATGAATGTGAAGATTTTGCTGGATTTTAAATACAGAGTAATTTGTTTCATTTCATAAGGGCTTTAATTTATATAAATTTCAATCCTATTTATTGTATTTGTCCTAAAAGACGGCCCAGGATTTCGGGGATCTCTTTTTATGATAAATTAACCTTTTTATCTGCGAAATATACGATAAGTAAGTTATATTCCATCACTTTCTTCAGAAACACATAACATTACAATATATAACTTAAAAAGCGTCGTACACAGAATACGTTATCTGAGTGGTACGAAAATTAGTAGATGTGAAGATCATGTATTGGAAATGAATCGAGAACAACATCATATGAATTGAATGTTTTATTTATGAAATAAAGCTAGGAAAACAAACAAAAAATGAATAGCATGTTGGACTACCAATGGTCCTGATACAAGCAGTTATCCGGCTAGGGTCTAATACATTAACCTGAAGGATGGACCCTTGAGGCATGGCTGCAGTGAACAATCGAAGATTCCTGCTCATCAGAGCACATAAATGGACTATTTTGAGAGAGATATGATGATCGCTATGGACAGGAAAGTATTAGAGAAGCACAAAAACAAGAAGTATAAAGGTATATGAGGAACATTATCCTGTGGAAATGTAAGGGGTATGATATTATCCAGTTAAAAATGCAAGCCTATGATTCGTGAAAGAAAGGAAATACTATGCGGTATAAAATATCACCAATGAATTGCCGTCCTGTAACCAAGAAGGACTATTACCAAAAGAGTCCATCTATCGAACGAAATGCCCCCACCCCAACACTATAGCTCATTATTTTCAGGTGACGTGGCAGACGATAATCAGGGGAGTTTCCCAATACTGTCATAAACGTCTCTAGACACGTCTTAGTTGGTTATAAGGGCTCAATTCGAAACGAAAATCGTTGCTCAAAACGATTCTACTTCGCTACGTAAGATTCCAGATTGGATACACATGGCATGATGCAAACGTGCCTAACAGTGAGGAACAGTCTGAGCAATGACTTTTATGAGTTCAGGTTCCTCTTGTTGAATCGCTTGTAGCTGATCATTGTAGTCAATGATGCACCTGTTCCACATCGGATCATTGATAAGGACGCATCGTGGTACGTGAGCATCGATTGATCGGACGATCACTCTGTCCTTATATTCTGCCGTTGCTCCCAATCAAACTCTACCTTCTTGACGCTCTGCACGGTCATGGTTCAGCCATTCGTGTCAATATCATCGAATGATAGTGTCGCTCCAATCGAAAAGTCAAGCGAGTCTACACATTTCACCATTCTGATTCCTTTAGACAAGTTGCAAATCTTCCCTAAAATGGTGACATCGCTCTTACATTTCCGAAATTCCTCTGCGAGACAATCCAGCTGGTCGATGGAACCACATTCGTATGGAATTTAAAGATCAGCGTTGTATTGTCCTCTATTGTATACACCTTCCAGATGCTCCGTTGTATTGAGCTGCAACCCCAGCTAGTCTGTCACTGGCCGACAAGGTCATTTGCAAATTCTATCGTTCGGTAAATGCATGCACAGTTTTGTCCAATTCGAATAATTTCTACTTTGTTCGTCACTTTTTATGTTATATGATAATAATAATATGATAATGTAATGTATAAATATCATTATTTTGGATTATTAAAGACGATGTCTTTTTTTAATAGCTTCACCACTTCTATTTTGATGCACTTGTGTGCGTAAGGGCTTTTATTCCGGAACACTTTCTTTAAATAATACATATCTTAAAGCTTAATTTATGATATATAATTGAAGAATTATTATTATTTTTAGGGAAATAATTCATTAATATTTCATTTTC
Organism: Nephila pilipes; assembly: GCA_019974015.1. NCBI lineage: Eukaryota > Metazoa > Arthropoda > Arachnida > Araneae > Nephilidae > Nephila > Nephila pilipes. The sequence continues at coordinate 56,539 of BMAW01057891.1, read as the reverse complement.
CCTTTATGTTAAAATGTTATGTTCAAGGACAGTCCAAGAAAGTAAGTATATAGCAACATTACTTCATCCTCGGTTCATAAAAGTTATAAAATAAATAAGCATTTTAGTTCAACCAAGTAAACTTTTATATTAGATAACTTATAGTGCAGTGGTGGGTAATTGTTTTGTCTTGGGAATCAATTCGTGGAAGCTGAGGCTAGCTGCGGGCAGCAACTTTTAAAATGATTGCATTGAACTAGTTAACTTTGCATGTCAGAAAATGTGTTAATTGTATCAATAAATATAAATTAAATAAAATTGTGACAATTTTATTGAATTTATTTTTAGTGCTTTCATATAATCTACGAATATAGATGCAATCACATTTGATTTTAAATTCAATGTAATGAGACAAATATACCTTTTTACACTTATCTGTAATTTTTTTTTTTGGAATCAGAAGTTAAGCTGTTTGTGGAGAGCTTCATCGCAGCCTACAAATTAATGTTTTTGGAAGAGCACTATACTTACATCTTCAAGCAAGAAACATTTAACTGCCAAATATACGAGTATACAGACTCAGATATCGATAACATTGTCTAGCAGATTTTTTCATACAAGGAAATTTCTCAGCAGAAAAAGACTTGTAAAAATTAATTGTCACATCATTAAACATTTATTTCACAGTGGTATGATCAGACTACATGTGAATAAGTTCAAACTGTACCTCCTCAGGTGCTGTGTAAATATC
>BMAW01057891.1:10096-49741 GCA_019974015.1 Nephila pilipes | reverse complement strand
AAGCATGCATTGCTCTAAACCTATATTTTTTTTATAAATACATCGAACAAATATATTAATTCTATACTGACAAAAAAACATTAATTGAAAGTAACAAACAATGTCAACTTTACAAACAGTTTTAAAATCATAACAAAAAGTAAGAGGAAATAAAGAATATATGTGGTAACATAGAGAATGTAGGTATTCCTCCACACTTTGGAGTGAAAATGTGTGTTTGTAGACCAATGTTACGGATCCAACCTCTAACACTTTTGTAAATTCATTATAACAAAAGATGATGTAGAAGCAAAATTGAAGAAGCTGCTATTCAATTCAACCAAAGAATATAAAGAAAGTACATAGTAAACATATACTTTACACTAAATATACTAACGTAACACCTGAAAAATAAACTAAACTCCATGCGTCCAAATTTATTTAAAAAAAATAAATACAAAACTGTTACAAAACTATACCACCAAAATCCAAAAAACTCTAACAGACTGATATTCTTATAACTTCCTTCAAAATTGGTACGCCGTTACGCTTCGATTCTGGATATCTTTACCCACCAAAAAACTACAGGTTGATTCATTGATATAAAGATTTGGAAATAAAAATTAATGATTTAAATTTACTTATAGTACAAAGAAATATTTACAAGCTTATTGAAGTTTAAGGTGCAACATTCTATATTGAAAAATACAATAATTTTTTCAAGAAAATAAAACGAAAATGTGTGAAAAAAAATTGTTGCTATCTATTATAAGATTATACAAAACCAATATATATGATTTTGAAATACCGTTAAAAATTTTTTTATACACAATTCGTAAAACAAACAAATACATAATGAAAAGCATAAAAATATGTAATAGTTTAACTTTAAATCCGCATTAGTTTCTACACATAATAATTTAATTTCCTACTTTTCCTTTGTCCATTTAAAAGTAAGACATTCATTCTATTTCCTAATCCGATCTCTTCAAACTTAATTCTATCAATCAACGCCTAAAAATCTGCAAGTCAGCTTTTCCCATGCTCCTACTTGTAGGATGATCATTACCACAAACTTTCTGACGTATATAGTGAAATTTCTCTACTTTATATAATCGAAAAAGTCAGCAAAATCGGCTCTCTTGCTCATACACCTCTCTGATGATCATTTGATATTTCGATTAGAAGCATGGCAGAATAAATAAAAACTTATTTCGTGCCATGTTTTCGCGCATTTAATTGATGTTGAAACAAACATTAAAAAATCATTCGTGATATATATATATAGTATGTGTGTGTGTATATATATGTATATATATATATATATATATATATATATATATATATATATATATACGAAAATCTCATGAAAAATAATTTTAAAACACTTAAAAGACGAAAAACCAGAAAAGAAAATGTAACAATGAAAGAAAAATAAATGAAAATATGGAACCACAGTCAGCAATCGCTAACGTTAAGCGTAAGAACAGTTAAAGGACAATTTGATCGGGCTGAATTAGAACTATGAAAAAGATCATGATTAAAGTGAAACAAATTCAGTGAATTCCAAAAAAACATAATGTGTGAAAACAATTAAAAGTTCAAAATGAAAATTCAGAATTTACCAAAAATCACCATTATCAAAAATCAAATCTTCAAATTAAAAAATGGATCTTGAGTAGGTCGTGAATTTTTTAGTCAAGGTAATCAAACCAAAAGAATAATATCTCACCTAATAAATTGAAAGATTTAGCCGTTTGATTGAAAAATTAAAAGATGCAAATTGTACTGATGTAAGGATATGTCCAGAGAAGGACGAATAAGCTGTTATGCTAAAAAAATAATTGGTATTACAAGAACTAAAATGCGATGGACATTGTGGAGATGAAATGACAATCTGCAAAAGATGTTTAAGGCTAATTTGATCGTATATGCAGGTAAGCAATTATGATAACGCCATGATCCAAACAGCGTTGGAATATATTAAGTTATTAAACCTTGTCTATCTTCGCGTGGATTAATTCTGTTATTACGCTAACAAAAAAATCCGAATCAAAAAATTCCAACAATATATACTACATACATACATATGTGCGTGGTGCTGTGTATTAAACGTGATATACATATTAACTATGTCGTGCATATTATAGGGCATGTGTAAAGTGCGTGTGGCATATAAAACGCATACTTATAATACATAGTGCAGTGTATACATAGTTATTACATATGTGCGTATGTATAATACATATATATACATGTGTGCGATTATTATGCATATTATATTAATATATTATTATATTATATACATATTATATATATATATACATATGCATATCATATACGTAGCATCATATTATGCATACATATATGCATATTACATGTTACATGTACTATACATATTACATATGCCATATTATCCACTTTAAGCACATGTACACATCTTTGAAACCTTTCTTGAAATCATTATACATGCTACCAATATTAAAAGATGTTATGAGAACAAAAAATCTATAACCAACACTTGAAATGTAACCCAATTTAACTCAAAAAATTTTATTAATGATTTGTACAAAATGATTGAGTATCCACACATCAGGCTTTGTGGCTGTACTCGTAACCGAACTGAAGTTCTCGTCAATGTCTTCCTGTATTTGCCATTAAATTTGAAACACGCACATCTTCGCTCTCATTTCATTCAGTAAGGTCACAGGGAAGCTTAGTAAGTAGGTGAAGTTTTTAATAAACATTTAATGACTATAGGAAAGATAACAACTTCATGATCTCCAACATCACACAATGTTGATATACTTTCGTATCGTACTGTCTTGCAAAGGATGTTGTGATGGAGTGATAGAATCTTTAGTTTGAAACATATCCTTCCGGTGAAATTACAAGTAAGCTTAACTAAGTATCATTAGTGATTTAAGCAGTTGTTTCGTAATGTGCTATTGAAAAGGCGTTTATGACAGGTGATTGTTTTTTTTTTAAAATCAATTTAAAAAAGCATTAATTTCTTTTGTCCAGGTAGAAAATAAAAGAAGAAATAACATGTGATTGTCAGAAGAACATTTATATATTTATGTTTTGAAAAAAAAAAAAAAAAAAAAAAAAAAAAACTTTTGAATTGCATCTGATATATAGTAAAAGATTTTGTCATATTTTTTTAATCAAATAAGCGTACTAGGTATGGAAATCTGTAACCTGATATCATATTAATTTGAAACATTTACAAACTAAAGATAAATTCATAATTTTTATAACTTAAGTTATATATTTCAAGAAGGTTTATCCTTTAAACCATAATTTTTGAAGAGGTTCTCTAAAATTTAGGATTTAATGGTAATCGTATTCGCAGGTGCACGAAAATGCATCAGAGTCAATGATAGTTGATATCCCAGATTAAGGAAATTAACTAAGTCCTACATGGAAAATGTATGAGAACAACAAGATATTAAAAATCTTTCATTATAAATTGAATTTTATAGGTGAATATAAGATCATTTAATAACAAATCGTAAAATTTGTTTTATGCTGTGCAAACTTCCATTTTAGTTCTCAAATTCAGTTAAGAGATTCACCAAGTACCTTTTTACAGTATTTTTTTCTGTCCTAAGAGAGCAATAGAATCAAAATGCTGAATTAGAGCAAATATTTACCCTATCTTCTTAATTAAACTAATGAATATTTTTCAGGATTTATTGAATTGAAGAAAAATAAGTAAGATTATTTATCTTCTATACACACATTGTTTATCCAACAGGAATCAAACAGCTCGCATAAGACTTTTGCTTGTTCAAAGACACTTTTAATTATCTATTTATAGCATCACTTTTATTGCAATGTGTTCTGGATGAAATTAATAAAGAAAAATATTATCTACATCAGTTAAATAAAGTGTCACTCATCGGAAGATTAAAATTTTAAATTGCATCTTTAACTGATTGTGATTTTATTATTGTCGAATTCAAGACCATTTTTTTTAAAGTCTTTTCGAATAATCAATGAAATAAATAATTTAAAAATTATACTTAATTATATAAATTTATTTCAATCAAATGATTATAATGTTGTTTCTAAATTAATTTGTTGATGCTAAGAAATAATTGATGTGTGGTTACAATGAAATTCAGTTTTGAATATTTAGATTTAAATTTTATTTTATATTAAATTTATTAATTAGGTTTCATTTCAATAAATAAAGAGCTTGTAGTGTATATAAACCTAACAATAATTTTTTAAATTTTGTTTTTCAAGTGTATTTTCGTTCTTTTCACACCTTTTTATTTTTATCTAGAGATTATGCTAAACAATGGGAATCAATTGAATGTAATCCAGGAAATTCCTTATTTAGACTTGATAAATATTACAGCAAGCAACATTTTTTGAAATTAAAAACAGTCAAAAGTTATAATCGTTATCTTTACAAACACTAAAATTTTAAATTGATATAAAATATAAATTTATAGGGAAGTGTTAGACTAATATCGAAATCAAATTTTAACGAATGATAAAGAAAATTAAATAAAAAGATTTCGTTTCTATAATCATTTGTATTCTCCAAGTTCTTTCGCTTAATATCAAAAGTTTGACTCTAGAAAATAAAAAAAAAAGTAATAAAAATACATAAAATTGAATACAATGTACCGTCAAAGTTTCTTCCTTTCACAATATTTCCTGAAAAGGCAAACAACAAAATTATTACAAATGTTAGATCATAGGCATAGGTGTTATACATAATGTCAGTTTATAAAATTTCCATGTCGTCCAAAATCACATCTTACTTCAGTAGAAAATATATTATATGAGGTTCTTTGTATTTTTTGAAAACAAATTCATCCTTCTAAAAATCCACTAACCATGATTTCGTAATACTGCCAATATGAATTCACCCACATACACACCCACACACCTACACACCCCCATATATATATATATATATATATATATTTCTCATCGGGAACATTGCAATGGCGTATTTCATCAAACTATATATTTTACGCTAATCCAAAGGCTTCTTTTTTACATTTGATTCAAGCTCTTCAATGTTTGCATTTAAAATCACATCTTAAAACCAAAAAATGGAAACTTTTTCTGAAAAATAAATAGTGCCCACTGTTACCTAAACCCAGCTTTTCTGTATTTTTTCTATATGTTTAAAAACCTTTTAAATATTTCAGAGTCAACTCTTATAAATCTAAAAGATTTAAAGTGACGATACTTTAAGTGTGTTTAGCTGAATAAATATTTGATTACTATATATTTCACTAAATATGAATGGAATAATAAATCTTTAATATAAATATGTACACTAAGACAATTCAGTAAAATTATTCATTTAGTTTGAAAGGTTTAGTCGAAAACAACTACGTTCGCATTTACTTACGACTCATAAAGCAGTAACTTAAATATTCTGTTCTAACGTAACACATATTTTAATGAAAAATTCTTTTTCTGTCTATTAGAACAACCCATTTAATGGAATAAAATGAGAATAATTCATTGTGAAATGATTAACATTTATTAGAATCGATAAGAATTTTCATATAATTGTAAAAATAAATGTAAAAAATGGTAAAAAAAGAAGTATAATACAATTTTAGTTTATTTTCCCCAGCAGTAAAAAAAATAGAGAACATACATATATTTTATATTTTCGACAATATATACATTATATACCGGTATTTACCAGTGCATAGATTTAATATTTGAGGGAGTTACGTAACATTTTATAACTCGTTGAAAAAGTATATATATATATATATACTGCTCGATAATTTCAAGTAATACTATTGTGTAATTTTTATTAAATATAATGTGTTAAGGAAATCTTGCTCATTACATAGAGATCTGGTACTTTGAGCTTTAATTACTGCAAATGTACACTACGCGGCATTGAAATGGCAGCAACAAAAGGAGTGGCCAGAAAGTGACGAATCACAGCAAACAAAGAGAGATTGCAACAAACAATAAGTAATCCTTATTTCGAATTTATATGCATAAAACAGAACGAGAACAGTGTCGGCTTAGTAAGTTGTAGGCCCACCCAAGGACAGCCATACACGAAAAAACACGTCAAAGGGCAAAGTCAATAAAGTACGTATGGCGACTCGAGGAATGGTTCTACCATTCCTAACCATTCCTCGGGTCGCCATACGTACCAACCATTTATGAATGAAGGTAGAAATTTGGTTCTAGTTTTGGTTTGGTGTGGTTGGTAAATTCAGTGTTCCATCGATGACCTGATGGTAACCAATACCATTTGCTGATATGCATGACCAAATCATAACTTAAAGTCAGTTCTTTACATTTGCTTGAATGCAATCAGGTTGTAGGGCTTATATTCTTATGTCTTACATATTTTCTCCCATCTCTACCGAATAACGATATCTTAGTTTCATCGTTCCGTATACAAGCACCCACTGATCATCAGTCCAACTAATGCGTTCCTTTGCCCTCTGTAATCGGTTTTTCATTGCTGCAAAATTGAAATAAGGCTGTTTTTTTTGTCGAATTCCACCTCTTAATACAACATCTGTTAATATTCTCTTAATTGTTCTGGACCTGACGGAAACAACAGCAGCATTCAAATCATTTCTGATGGTTGTTGATGACATTCGTCAATCTTGAAGACATAGTCCTTTTTTTCTTTTGACATCAACTAATGTAGTGTGCCTTTTTCGTCCTTAAAACAAAACTTTCGGACATCACAAAACAACATAAAACAAAACTTTTGATATCGTAAACATCACTTTCGATCTCCAGATGTAGCCACTGAATCACCCTCATTTTTTACAATCTCAGCATTGGAAGCAATCTCAGCACTTTCTTATGGCAGAATACTCTTGCATGTCTTTCTAGGTGTCCAATCCACTCTTTTATTTGATGACATGGCTTCTAGTCTAATAATAGTTTTCGTGTTGTTTCTAGTGAGACGATTATAAAACCAAACCAAAAACAAAGCTTTTTGATATTAAAGGTTTTTTTATAACAATTCCTACTTGTAACTTGATTATTTAACTAACAATCTTCCTTCTACAGAACAAAGCACAATAATGACTTGTTCCAAATGTAAACATGATGTCAGCTTCTACTGGTAGTTGCTAACATTTAACTGTTTCTCAGAACAAGAGTAGTAATTGGCAGGAAAGTTTGACATTACAAACCCCTTTATAATTATGCTTGGTTTTTAGATTAAAGTACGCATAACTTTTTTGTATAGCAAATATTTAAATTTTGATTTTTAAATTTTGAATTCTCTTTAAAATGATATATGCGACTTTGCGGTTTATTAAATATTTTTTAAAATTTGTATCCATACCCATACAAAATTAAAAGTGTCCACAATTATATATATATAATATTATATTACATTATATTAGGTACGTGAAAATAAAATCATTGTACTTTCATTGAACAACATTTTGTAAATAATTCTTCTTCGAATTTCTAAATGTAACATTATGTTGTCTAAATGTGATATAATAATGTAAGTTTAATGTAATATAAGACTGTGCCTTTTGTGCAGAGAGTAATTCAGTTATCAATTTTTATGTTTGGTTAAGTTTTTGTATTTGTTACTCGTTTATAATATGCCCTCTTATCTTTTTATACAGTTTCTTGGGAATAAACTCCCTTTTCTTGTTGTTTTCTTTCTAATGCTTGTAGATTTCGATTTCGATTACAAAATTTATATCAAAGAATAATTCTATCGAAATTTTTTACGATTTCAAATTTAGACCAATTTTATTTCTGGTGTACATTTATCTAGCATTATTGTTTTTATCATTTTAAAATTGTATATGGTTAAGAGCTTTTCGTACTTTTACTGGTTTCGTATTTTTTCTGGTTTTTCTCTACATTAGATATATGTTACCAAACGATTTTCTTTGATTGCCTATTAAATTTCATGTTAGAATTTAATGATTTTCATTACACGTTGTAATATTTTTTTTTCCAGTTATGTGAAGAAATATTAGGAAAAAGCTTTAGGGAAAAGAGAAGATTTAAAGGAAACACATATTGTTTTTAATGAGAACGCAATAGTATTCAACAAGGTATTGAATAAAAGGGAAAAATTATTCCATGGTATTCAATGAAATGGCAAAAGCAGGTTTTCTTTTCAATGTATGCTAATTTATAAGATATTAAAATGTGTTCCTTAATACACTACTTTGTGTCTTGTTATAGCTCTTCTTAACTTCCGTTTCATTAAAGTAGAGTCATCTGTCGGTAAGCTTAGAAATTAATACTGAATTCGCTAAGTGGCTGTACTACCAGCACTAGCCGTATTACATTCAGATACCTAATATTATAAAATTATGAATATCCTACTAAGGCAAGAATTCAACTAAGCGTCTATAAAAATCTCCTCGAAGTAATATATATATATAGCTTTATTTAAACAAAATTAAATTTATTTATTATTTACCATTTTAAAGTATTTATGCAAAGTTATTTTTCGTACCTTGAAAAAAAAATGCTGCTTGTATTTGTGCAAAATTTAAAACACACTGAGTTTCGCGATTTAAGATTCCTGATTAAATTATATGTATTATTTACATTTATGTCATTCATAATCTTTAGATTAAAACAAATATAATTACTTCAGAATATGTTGCAAAGGTACACTTTGTTTTTTAGAATAATTAAAGATTCTTTTTTTTATCTCACAGTAATTAACCACAGTTCAAAAGTTACTAAATGCATAATTGGTCAATTATTATTAAACATATAATAAAATACTTATATCAAAACATAATATTTTAAAAACATAAATATACCTTTCATTTTAAAACTAAATAAAACTAACCAAATGTTTTTAAGGAGTAATTAAGTTATTCATATTTTAAAGACAATTATAACTTTATTAAACTACAAACATAATAAAAAGTTCTTTTCAATTTTTAAACTGTAATGTAAAATCCTTAAGATATAATGAAATGAATTATTTTAAATATTGTTATCAAACGTATGATTCTGCAACAGTACCTAAATTTCTGTTATTGGATTTGATTATAATAAGGACAAATTAAGGGTATATGAGTACATTATTAGTGAAATAAATTGGAAATCAATATTCTTAAGTAGTATAGGAATGCCCTGTGGTAGTTCTTGTTAGCTTAATTGTCCTGTAATCAAATATATTAAAGAAATCGTTAAAATATTATGAAACATTTGCAGGATACTATTATAATGTTTTATAAGACAATTAAGAAAGAAATCATGAGACCATTCAAGAACAATATTAAATATCAACAGATATCGCTGAAAGCAAAACTTCATTAGATTAACTCGCTTTATACAAAAATAGAGAGAAACATATTTCAATTGCAAATATAAATCCAAAACAAATATTTCCCCTCTTAGTGGACTGTAATATGGAAAAATGTTTGTGTAGGATTCAAATTCACAATTCAAAATAAACGTCAAGGAAAACTTATTATGAAACCTAGTATAAGTACTGCTATTATTGAAAATTAGCTCTTCGTAAACAGGTATAAAACCTGAATCCCCCAAATGGATTAAAGTTTCGTTTCTTAAATACAGCATGAATATCTTTTTGTGAATTCATTTTTAAGAAATACTTTTTAAATATACCTGTCTATTCGTCCATATCACGCATTTGGTGATCAAGGAGAACAAAATGGATCCAAACAAAATTGGATTGCTAAGCTTGTCTTTCAACAAAAGTGTAAATAGTAAATAAAAATTACAAAAACATTCTACAAATGTTGCTAACAAATGTTATTGTTTCTTGCAAGAGTATTTGCTTGAAAGATTGGTCGAAACAATTATTTAAGACTCAGCAGAATTTCATATGAACGAATATATATCACCCACAAACAAAAATATAAGTTCCGAGCGTAAAAGCCTATTATCCTCTGTCACATTTCGCTCCAAATCTATGCCCCATATGAAGCAATGTGGTCTTTCTAACAATCGATATTTAAAGTCACATATAATCCTCCTTTTAAGCTTCACATTTCCCACGCTTTGAGCTAAGGACCCGCCTCTTAGAGGCACTGATGCACATTAAATCATGTCGAGGTCTCCGGTCCTTCTACTAGCCTGTTGTAGAAGTTTTTAAAGGGAGATGCAAGTTCAGGTTTCGACCTCGTCACTTGACTGAGGTTCAAAATTGTGTCATCAATCAGCCTCTTGTTGCTTCTCAGTGCGACGTTAATAAACAATTACAATAATCACTCCCTCGCATTGAAAATAATTATTGCAAAGCATACGACACATTTTCTGTTAATATTCCCTTCCAGAGCAGTCAAAGTAGTATCAGCGAAATTTTATCACTGGGCTATATATATATATATATATATATAACACATCGATCAATTACTCCCAAGACTAACCCAGAAATGGCGCTCGTAGTAAACCAGTAACCAGGTCTTTCTAGAGTACTAACCTTTGCTTGAAACGTGTCAAAATTTTAAGTCGATCGGACCAGGAAAAAGGTTTTTTGAAGTGAAGTGAAAAAGGTTTTTTCCAAGTGGGTGCCGCGATTGCTTTCGATGGAACAAAAACAGCAACGAGTCGATGATTCAGAACGCTATTTACTCGCAACAAAAAAGATTTCTTAAGAAAAAAAAAAAAAAAAAAATTGGGGAAAAAAAAAAAAAAAAAATTTGGAAAAACGTTGGAACGATTGTATCACCCTAAAAGGTGATTAACAAAAGGTGTTATGTTGATGAATAAAAAAAAATTTTGCAAAAAAAATGTTGTTTTCAATTTTAGACTCGGGAGTTATTGATCGATGTGTTATATATATATATGTGTGTGTGTGTGTGTGTGTGTATGTTTTACAATTTCGAGAATACAAGTTCAAATGTTATGTTTGTGTGTTTTGCGGAATTCGCGCTCCCAAGGTGAAATTAATGTTAAATATATCTGCGACTGGTGTGATATGTCTGTGAGAATGTGCCCGTGTTAGTGTGTGTGGGAATGTAAAATGTATCATTTTCTTGGAGAGTTTCACATTTAACTGTGCCTCCATGAAAGAGAAGACAACCAAAAGTGGGAGAAGGTACTCTTTCACGCCCCTCACTACCGAAAGTACGCCCACTTGTCATCCCATCACTAAAGTAAGCCTATCACTACCGAATAACTATATCATAGTTTCATCGCTCCATTTAACTTGTGACCACTGATCCTCTGTCCAATTAATGTGTTCTTTTGTTAATGTAATCCTTTTCTGCGCTGCTGCAAGTTGAGATAAAGCTTTTTTTGCGGGATTCTGACTTTTAGTCCAACATCTGTTAAACTTCTTTTGTGATTGTTCGTGAACTTACAAAAAAAAAAAAATTAATTAATTAATAAATAACAGCATTATTCACACATAATTTCTGATGGCAATTGATGACATACTTCTATCGTGGAGATATAAATGTTTTATTGTTCTGTCAACAACTGATATGGTGTACCACTTTCAGGCTTTTCTTGCTTTGTTTGTATTGAATTTGCCTTCTGATATCATAAACTAAACTTTTGGACCCATTTGTCTTGCAATTTCTTCATTGGAAGGGCCACTTTCTCGTAAAACAACAATATTATATCTATTCCTAGGTGTCCAAACTGCTCTTTTATAGAATGCCATTGTTCCTTGACTAAATATTAAAGATTTTTACAACAATTCCTGTTTATAATTATAACATAAGAAACAGTCTCACCCCCTTCTACTTAACAAAGCACAATAATGACTTGTTACAACTGTAAACACGATAACTCTTTGCAAGACTTTGCACAGAACGTTTTTTTAATTGTAAGAGGAAATAATAAAAATCACATAAATTATTTACTAAAACTTTATTTGTATTCTCGGAACTAAGTTTAAATTTTTTTCCTTTCACATTCTTGAGAGTAAATATACCTTTCTTGTTGCATGGTTTTCATACAGGGCTCTAGAAAATACCCTGCGTTGGTCCAAATGTTTTGGTAAAAGACTATGAACATAATATTATTGTTTACTTCTTTTAAGATGTAAATTCGGATTTATTATTTCATTTATTGTTGTTTCAGAGGCTCGCAAAGATAATTTACACTTCCTTTTTGCAATAGTGGAATTTTTCCCGTTACAAATGACTGCAATTTAAAAGCATCCCAAACAGTGTTCATTTATTTTTGAATATGAATTAGAAGACTTTTTTTCCTTGTAGAAGAAAGAATTGACAAATGTGTCCTTTTCATTTCACAGTGTTGTTTAATTTTCACTCAGAAACTTTTGTACTACGCCTTTTATTGTGTTTTGTAATTTAGGAATAAGAACATTTATACCTGGAAATTTCAAAAATCTTTTCTTTGATTAACAGCTTATTTACGTGCCATTTTGAAATAAGAATAAACTTGAATGTATCAGAAAATATTTTTAATTTCTAATATAAATCCTGTTGACAATACCACCTAAACCAACTTATATATTTTTTTATAAATCCTTCTTTTTTCAAGATCATTCTAAAGAGGAGTAAATACTATTTGCATTTATAACGTATTTACGAAGGTATCGAAAGTATAAAAATCGAATAATTTGGTTTGATCTTCTTTCTCCGACAGACTACATTATCACAGCTATGAAACAAAAAGTCTTAACGGATCTAGTGCAATGCAGAACTGATAAAAATAGACTTCCGAGCAGTATTTTTCTTGGATACGGTGCCTCAACTTGGCAGATAAAGAGCAAAGTGTGTAATCGGCAAGTAATCAGCTTTATTTGTTGTTGCCAAGATAGAAGGGCGCGGTTGCGTTTAAGTAGTGGTCTCTGAAAGAATAAATATTTGATAAGGAATTCTCTTTTCTTAGCGATACATTAACAATACATCTACTTACATAGTTCCGCATCTTTTGTTCTTCTTAATTTGAGAAGGAATTTTAAATGATGATATTTTTTTTTTCATAATTTAATTTGAAATTTTCTAATCCTAACAATATTTCAAAGCTCTTCAACAGAAAATGTAACTAACATTTTATGTGAAGTGTTTGAATTATTTATATGAAAATATGCACAAAGAGTGATATTAATAATAAACGTATAGAGTGAAAATTGAAAAATAAATATTTCTGAGATTATGTCTTCCAAAATCTGAAGTTTAGAGTAGACATTTAATTAAAGATGATACTATATCACTATATATTTGAGCATCAGTAAAGCATGCAGTAGAACTGAGAATAATTTCGTATATGAATATTTTATTCTTATGAATATTTTGTCAATAATCCATTACAAGTATTCTAACTATTTCAATGTAAATAATTATAACATTTAGATAATTATATTTGATTATATTATTTGAATATCGTACACTTTTAAAGCGTTTATTATTTTGCTATGAAATATTTAATACCTTCTTGATATCAAGAAGATAAGTTGAAGCTCATTTGAATATTAAGGGTCATCATGTCTCTTTTAAGAATTTTTAATTATTAGATAAATTCTTCAATTTTAAAAGTATACAAATGTTGCAATAATGTTTTTTTCACGATAAGATTATTTCACGGGAGGTTGCAATAACGTGTTTCGTTCATGGGAGTTCATTAAAAATTAATTATGAATTTTTGGCTTTTTTACACATTTTAATGATATTAATTAATATCAAAAGAACACATTTTTGTTAAAGAAGTTTATTTGTTCAAACTATAAATTATTAGTAGTTTTCCTTTAACTCTGTGCATAATTTATGACATGAAATTACGTAGTACTATATTATTTAGGAAAAATTACATACTTGCTTAAAGTTTGTTTACTTGCATAAAAATATGCATACTCCAATACAGCAATATGACAGCTCCAATACAGCAGTTTTAAAATACTAGAATAATAAAGTATACTTATCAGCACAATAAAAGTAATTGGAAATACATATTATTCAATCGTAGAAGTGATAAGAAGTCGGTACAACAACAATAATATTTTGACATTAGTAAAGTGCCAATAGAAAATGTACCAATATTATTATCTAGCTAGTAATACTATTAGGTCGAATAGTAATACCAGCTTTTCAGTAACATTTAAATTATACAACAATGTGAAAAATCCACTTATGTTTTAGCAATGCAAAGTTATTTAGTAATATAGTAGAGCTAAAACACAACAATGATGAACTAACATAAACTTAACATTCGCCAAAGTACTAATGAATATTTAAAATAACTAGACTCGAAAAGTTAAGGTGTAAAAAGTTTTATGTGTCAAATTTGGAAACAGAGAAATACGAAAAGAGTAAATTTGGAATAACTGTGTTTTTAATAGTTATTCACTGAATGTTGCATAATTTTAATATCAAGTAGGATTTACAAACAAATTACTGCATATTTTTGAAAACATTCACTGTTTGATATTGGAAAAATGAATCACATGTTTTGTGAGTAAAAATTAAATTCAAGAGTTTTATTTATGAATATGTCCACTTTTATATCTAATTCATTGGCAGTATTGATTTTCCATACTATCAATTTAGTTGTCGAACACTAGAATGGGAATAAATGCCCATACATGAATCACTGTTGAGAATTCGGAGGAGTTCTTAAGGCAACTACTGGTCCATTTGGAAGTCCCAAAGATGCTGCTTGGGATTATGGCTAGGAGATTGAGTTGATGTTATCTGTAACCTCAAACATTTGATGCTCAATATATCCATTTACAAACTTAGTTTGGTCTGTTCAGACATTATCATTGTCTAGGATGAATGCTTCTCCATTATTACCAGCATACGAAGTGAGACGTGGAGTACAATTCTTGTCTCGATATTTCAAAACACTCATAAGAAGTTCATGGAGCACATGCAAGTCAATGTGACTACCCAGAGTGATTCCAATCCAAACCAGTATTTTACCTACTCTTCGAATTCGTCTTTCAACGAGTTTTGATTGTTTATCTCTAACACCTTGTTGTCTTCAAATCAGCATGCAACCTGAAACATTCTCCAAAGTAAATAGGGACATATTTACGAATAATACAGAAACCAATTGCTGTCTGATCCAAAAATCACGCTATTTTGTTTAATATAAATGGAAATATTAGAAGGGAAGGGAGAAATACAAAGGATCGTCCTTGATTGTGAAGACTGCATCCTAATAGCAGTTAATATTATCCCTTGGTTGGAATACAGCTTAGCCCCACCACTTGGGATGGGAAGATTCTTTTAGCGATAATTTGCCAAATGTAGAAACCATTGTTTTGTTGTTGAACTTTTTCATCATAAACATTAACCCTAAAATTAATTCGAAAAGCACATTAAATAAGCGAGCTTTAAGAAAGAGCTTCACATCGTATTTGTTATATAGCATGATGATCTGAAATAAGCTAAGTAACATTCATCAATAGCTTACACTGAAAATGAACACATGATTATATATCCTTCATCCAAAAACAAAAAGACCTCAAAGAGAATCCTTCTAGATTCAAATCAAACTCACTTAATCTGAATTTCTCCTAAAAAAACTTCTCTGTAAACGTATACTTTATTCGTTTCTTATTTTAATTTATTTTTGCAAGAATTTAATTACTTATTCAGCATTGTACCCAATATAATACTTGCTCCACCTATTCTTCTTGTACTAAATAAAATCCTTCTGGAGAGGTCAATAGTGACTCTATTATTCGTAAATCAACAGTGAATAGGATAACGCTCTCTGAACGATAACTTCACCCCAACAAACAATCAGAACTCTTCTCCAAGACCTGCTCTTAGCCTCCAATTCCCATCAACCAATGAGAAATCAGTTTCTGATTCCCTCATCCAATAGAGAACAACTCTTTCATTTTGGTATTTCAGAGAGTGTAGGTTCCATCTCTAATAAAGTTTTAAATTGATAGAAGCATGAAGGGTGACGACCAGGCCTCGGCGCTCGATGAAAGCGCAACTTGTGTAAGCTAAGATACAGTATTCATCCTTTTTCTTTTCTAAAAGAAGCTAGATAACAATTTTACACAAGAAATGTGACTCATGAGTTACCTAGAACAAGTCTTTTTGATACTGAATTTTCTGATTCAATTTGATATTAGAGTCTTTAAATTAAACTACGAGACAATATGATGCATCAGAGTAGGATAATTCTATTTTTCTCCGACCGTTTTACTCCCGTCTTAATAAATCGGGTAAAAGGTATTTTCTATATGTGGCCCATATATTAGTACCAACAATTTCAAATCAACAAGCTTAGAACCATTTAACACAAATTACAGAAATGGAATTAAAAAGTGGAGTTTCCATCCCGGTTGCCATATAATTATGAGACAGAAATATATTGGTGGATTTATTTTTTTTTCTTGTGTTTTATCGAAGTTATTTATAATCACTGACATACACTACATTTACTACTTCTGGTTTCTTTCTTGTAATGTTGAGCGTCATAAAACTGCTAGTATATTAACTTTTGAAAGTCAGTGTAGTGAGTAGTCGCTTTCAAGAGTGGTTAACGAGACAAATCTTGATAGAGATTTTAATTTTCCATTTCTGATTCTATAAATTTCTTACAATAATTTGTTCTAAATATAATGGCATATTCAGTTCCCACTATTATAAAATCCTCAGCACTCAGAGGTCCTCTATAATTTAATAACTCACTTTACAGAAGAAATTCTCTTGTTATTGCTTCTTAGAAGAGGTGATTAAATCCACAAATCTCTTAGATCAATAAAATCATTCATGATCATTTATATAACCAATAATTTTTAAATTTAATCTTATCGTTTTAAAGGTGAAGCCAAAAAACTGGCTGTATCTTGACATTAGAAGAAGCCACTGCATAACATTAATATTCAGTTACATTAAATCAATTTTAACAAAATGATCTGTTTATTGTTAAAAATAATTTTTATATATAATTTTTGCATAGAAAGGATACATATTTTCAACATAATACGTAATTAAAACATATATGTGAAACACTAAATTAAAATTTCCTTAAAAAAAACCCTTTTTTCTTCTTTTTCAATTAAGAAATGAAGAGGAAATAATGGGATTTTATCACATGTAGTAACTTTTACTATGATATAGACAGAAAACTATCAATGAATGATTATCTCCATTATTCTTGCTTAAAAGAAGCCGCGTATCATTGATTACGTCTTTATCATTGGGTTTCCTTTTGGACGATCAACTTACTACCAAACTTTGAAATTTTAGTTCTTTTTGAAAACTTAGATCTAAAGATGAATTGATTCTTACCTCGACTCTGTGCATGTAACATGTATAAACTAACCTTGGCTCCTTTATTTAAAAATGAAAAAAAAAAAAAAAAAAAAAAAAAAAGAACAATATATTTTTAGGAATATATGTGATTCAATTGCTGTCGAGGCATTCTTTTTTTTCCCTTCAAATTCACTTATTTCTAACAACTATAATCCTTAAAATAAACCCCTTTTTTTACTTTTCTGTAAAATTTTTAAATATGGATACAAAAACAATTACGCGGAAGCCGTTTTAAATAGTAACAATCATATTACAAAGCACTAAAGCGGGTTGAAATTTTAAGTATTTTAAATTTAAAAAAAAGACACTGATAAAATCAGTAGTTTGCGGTTTTGCTTAAGATTAAGATAACAATCACACGTAATTCCCTTTGTAATAATAGAATGAAAAGTATTTCATTACAGGTCTCACAATTTTATTGATGTCTAAGAATGAAATATTTCAAAAACACGAAACACTTTGGCTGGTTTATTAAGAAAAATATAGGTAATTTCTCTCTCTCTCTCTCTCTGTATATATATATATATATATATATATATATATATATAATATTAAAATGCCACAATGAGCAAACAATATTTCATTATTTTTACGATTTTGATTAATTGTAATTAATACTATGTCATAAAAAGTATGTAACTACAAATTAACAAAATAAATTATTACTAATAATTTATCATATTTTAGTTTCACTTCGATAGTACGTCTACTCGAAGAACGGATTCCGAGAGTAGCTTGGAATATTTGTCTAAGTTTTCTTGGTAAAGGATACATAACTTAATTTTAAATAACTGGTACAGTAAATATTTTTCATTTACGAAACTAAGTTTTTATTACGCCTTAAGATAATTAAATATACTTTATTGTAGTTAATACAACAGTATGTTTAAAATTTAGAATCATATTTAGCCTTTTTTTTAAATTCAGACTTTTTAAAGAGAGATGTATTGTAATTGTAGCACATCAATTTATTATTATTAGATAAAAAGCAAACAGGTAAGATTCTTTTAAGAGGGTATTTTTGTGCATTATTCATTACGGTTCCTTATAGTATATTCTACATTTATTCTTTATTTTTAAAAGTTACCAGTTTTTTTTCGGTTTTCTGTGCATTTACTCTAAATATAAGTAGCTATTGAAGATACATTATGCACATATAAGTACATAAATTTACGAAAAAAAGGTAAGCTCTTTTTTCATTCAAAGTAACTTTACAAATATTAGCAGATTCATTATATTTGGGTATAACGAATTTCTAAGAAAATTAGCCATACCATTGAATCTAATTTTAGTTTGAACAGATTTTATGTGTAGCCCCATATTTTAAACAGATTAGTCTCTATATCTCAATTTATTTTTTCTTATTATGTATGTTGCTTTCAGATGAGAAATGCTTCACAAATTCCAACTATAATTAAATGTTTTTTGTTTATCAAAACCCTCGATTTCGTTTTTTTTTATTAAATAATTATTCTTAGCACTAGTGATCCGACTTTGAATAATTGTATTAAAGTTTGACTGACAGTTTGATAGTAAGGCTTTCTTTTAACAGTTATTATCCGTATTTTTTTATTTATTTGATTCATTTTTTTAAAACAGATTGCCAATGCACTTTTAAGATAAAAATTTCTTGTCCAGTTTATGCTCACAGAGAAACAGGAATTGAATCTTAAATATACTTTTTGAGTCAAATAATCAAATTATCAGAAATAAGTATAAAAAAAAAAAAAAAATCGGAAAATCTACTGTAATAAATATTCATTGAGAATTTATAAAAAAAAATAATACTGCAGGTTTTTTCCCCCCTGACGAATATTTTTTTAGAAAAATTTCGAAATTTGCTATTACTTACAAAAATTTAAGTTAAAAGTGAATTTGTCTTAACTGCTCAAGCTAAAAACAAAAGGTTTTTATTTTATAGACGGCAAAGCGGAAAGATTACGAAACACATGAGTATGAAATTTGATTCATAGTATCTATGTTTAAGAATGCATAAGAAATTCGTTTTTTTAAGAAAATTCAATTCAGATTCTATGAACTTTTAATTAAAATTCCTTGCACGTCATGTAGGACGTCCTAGTGCATCTTCTTCAGACAAATAATTTGTTATAGAGTTTTTTAATATATTTTTTTCTTTTTAAATGAGTTGTTATGATTCATTTACCTAATTGTAAAGTAATTGCGATTATTTTTCTAATGAATCCTCATCTCAAAAAATATTATTTGAATAACCACATGAAAAAAATCTTTGAAAAGGTGTTTTTTTAATTTGTCAATAGATTTCTGACTTAAAACGGTGGCAAGTAAAGGCTTTGAATTGATTTTATAATTTTTGAATTTTTAAAATCTGTATAACTCTTTACTTATTTTGTATTTTACCCTGCATGTTTACATTTTTTTTTTTGCTTTCAATTCACCTGTTGACATTTTTAATAATTTTATTGTTATTTTTATTGGTCAAATTTATTCAAAATTTTGATTCCCACTAAGCCTAACTTTCTCTCTGAGCTGTAATAGAAATATCCTATTAAACGTTTTTGGTGAATTATATTGCTCCAAATATTCGTATAATCTCTTTCTGTTTTAACTGAAATTTTTTATATGTCACTTTTCGGGAGTTCTAATTGAAATTTCTGATTTGTGAGTTTTAGTGAAAGTGAGATACTCTAATTTTCAGTTCTAAGCTGCCTTATTTGTTCTGTCTGAGTTTATTGTTTTCTTTCTTTTTCAGTTCTAACATGCTAGTTAAATTTCGGTATTTTTCAGTTACCTGGATACCAGACAAACATTAACACGCTTAAAAACTGGCGCAATTATAGCCAAGCCTAAATGTTGACGCATAAAGAATATTAAATCTGGGGAACTTCAGCTTCCATTACATTTTTATCGCTAAACAGTGATAGCTATTTCTTGCAATAATTGCGCTAATTTTTAAACCTGACGGGTTTTGTCTGATACCCAGCTGATGGAAAAGTAACTGAATTTCTCTTAGAATTATTTTGCCTACTGTAAAATAATTATTTCTTTTTTGTTCATAATGAGGATTAAAATGAAGTTAAGCCTCAACGCACACTTGGAAAAATTTCAAAAAACGCCAAATTAGCGATTCTTTTTAGGGGAGCTGCGTGTGTTATGGTTCTATAGTATAGTGAATGGAGTTTCAACATTTATAACTTAACATAACTTTATTATAGGACTTAAAGGCTCATAACGCTTCCAGAGAGGATTACTGTTGCTTCTCCCTTGCTTTTCAATCTTCGACTATAGTAATAAATTATTTTTTCCCTTCTCACGTGTGATATATTTACTGACATGTAGTGGAGACTTCTGAATCGTTTTGAACACGACCCCGTGCATATGTCGATGAGTCTAATGTAATTCATTCACGTTTGGCGAATTAATGCCAGAAAATCTTTCTTCGACAAGTGGTGGAGCTAAATTACATTAAAGATTATGAAAGCTTAAAAATTCTAATGTATACAACACCTTCAACCTAATTGGATTTAATTGTATTTCACTTTGCTATTTCATTTACTAAATCATTATTTCCTAGGAAGCTAATTTATTCTTCACATGAAAATATAATTAAAAATGGGTTCTCATTAAAAAAATGCTTTTATCCTCCTATCTGGATTGTTACATTTTTCAATTCACTCATTTAAATAACGGGAATGTCGGCTTGTTCCAATATAAAATATGAGAGTAACCCCAAATGTTAATTAAAGAAAGGTACGCGAATCGTCCAAAGTTACAATGTGATTTCTAGATAGCGCACTAATCATATATTCTAGAATGATTAAGCAATGGAATGAAAGTGAAGAAAAAGTGTTTGTCTGATTCAATTAACGTCTCTGAAGAAGCTGCATAACAAGTCTCTGTCGTTACACTCAACAATCTTAACTGCATTCGTGTGGCGTTTATCATAACTTAGTTAATACCTCATTCTCTCTACTTCCGCCTCACACTAGGAGTATAATTAACGTACTTACTTCATGTCATTTTCTTAATGAAACGCAAAAGTATTCATTGCAAAACAGATTAGCACCAATTCGTTTATTTTAACATGTGCTAAAATGTTGTTGCTTTGTGAAAACGGCGACAACTGAAACGCGTGGTCTTAAAATAAAGGAGACATAGTATTAGGTTCAAAGGATTAGTATTTTAATATATTATGATTATGATAATTGCATTTATTTTGCTTAAGGTATATTAAATTGCAAAGATATATTTAATTTAATAAATTATCTTCTGATTTTATTTCAATATCTGGACAGAATATTAGTGTGTACTTTTATAATTTAATATTTACTCTTATTTTTTAAATATTTAATTCAATAATTTAGTTTTATGGCAGAATCTTCTATTTTTATTCTCTTCGCTGTTAACATTGGATATTTTTTGTGCTTTAGAATGTTTTTGCTGATATAAATTAAAATACATTAGAAATTTGAAGGAAACATTTTAATTTTTTGATTGTCATTGTTTCATTGGAGCGTAGATTTAGGAAGTGCGCTTTCGTTTTGCTCATAAATAACAATTTTCAATCATTCCACTGGTTGGAGAGCTTAACAAAAAAAAAAAAAAAAAAAAAAAAAAATGCCAATTTTTAAATGGAAATATGACTAGCCATTTTCATTTTTTCCCCTTCATTTTGGCTGACAATTTGGCTGCAACTTACCATGTAATTATTGGTATTTGAAATCCTTCTAGTTATTTTACAAAATAACGCATTATACTAGGGTATATCAAACATGAGCAAGATTTTTTTTATGACAACGGCAGATGAGTTTTTATTCATTTCGTCATAACAACCACGTGATAAATAATGTTAAAATTAAACAATGAGAAAAGTGTTATTCTCTTCATGTATTCCATTATTTAGTTGCATAAACAATGAGGTCTAATATGGAACAGGGTACAAATAGTGAATTACTACATTAAGGCTCCCGTCTAGCCGCCATTTTGATTTCGCGGACGTAATGTTAATCCTATGGAATTTTGACTTTAATTCTCACATCTTTATTATTTGTTCTATTTGAATGCAATAAAGTGCATCTGAAAGAGAAAAAAATAATCTATGTTTCTGTGGAATTACTTTTTTCCTCCGATTTTTAAAAATATTTTAAATTTTTTTTTAAAGACCAGAAAACTCAAAAACGAATGATTAAAATAAGAATAAAAATATTTTTAAGAATCGGAGGAAAAAAGTAATTCCACAGAAACATAGATTATTTTTTTCTCTTTCAGATGCACTTTATTGCATTCAAATAGAACAAATAATAAAGATGTGAGAATTAAAGTCAAAATTCCATAGGATTAACATTACGTCCACGAAATCAAAATGGCGGCTAGACGGGAGCCTTAAGGCTCCCGTCTACCCGCCATTTTGATTTCATCAGCTTAATGTCAATCCTATGGAATTTCGACTTTAATTCTCCATTTTTATTATTTGATCTATTTGAATACAATAAAGTGCACCCGAAAGAGCAAAAAATAATGAATGCTTCTGTGGAATTACTTTTTCTCTCCGATTCTTAAAAATATTTGAAAATATTCTTTAAAGACCGGAAAACTCAAAATCGAATAATAAAAATAAGAATAAAAATATTTTTTAAAATCTTAGGAAAAATGTAATTCCACAGAAGCATTCATTACTTTTTGCTCTTTCAGATGCCTTTTATTACATTCAAATAGATCAAATAGTAAAGATATGAGAATTAAAGTCAGAATTCCATGGAATTAACATTAAGCTAACGAAATCAAAATGGCGGGTAGACGGGAGCCTTAAAAGTAAAACTCAGTTATTGGCTGGAAAAGTTCTCGCTGTAGAATTTTCTGATTCACGGGGGGCGGGTATTGTATACTTCTAGAGTCTTCATGACTGATGTAAATTTAAAGCACTGTATTGCTGTTAAGTTTCTCGTCTACCTACCATTTTGATTTGGAGGCCTCAATGTTAATCCCGTGGAATTTCTACTTTCGTTCTCAAATCTTTACTATTTCCTCTAGTTGAATGCAATAAAAAGCATCTGAAAGAGCAAAAACTAATTAATGCTTCTGAGGAATTACTTTTCACTTCCGGTCTTTAAATGCGTTTAAAAATATTTTTAAAGACATGAAAACTCATAAGCAAATCATTAAAATAGCGGGAAAAAATATTTTTAAAAATCAGAGGGAAAAAGTAATTCCACGGAATCATTCATTAATTTTTGCTCTTTCAGACGCACTTTGTTGTGTCAAATAGATCAAATAGTAAATATGCGAGAAATAAAGACGAAATTCCCCATAGGATTAACATTACGCCCACGAAATCAAAATGGCCGGTAGACCGGAGCCTTAACCTTAACTAGGTGAAGATTAAAGTAACATATCAATCTCCAATTTGTTCTATTACTATCCTCAGTGTAACTCCTTCCCCGAAAAAATCCAAGACTCCACACAGCTTATGTAACACAAGAAATATTAAATGAATTTAATTGGACAAAACTCACTAATCATCCCTATAGTCTGTATTCAGAACCTTTCGAAAATACGTTGAGGTGGAATATTTTCAAACAAATTTAAAATTGCAAACTTTAACCACAACTTCCTCCAAATATATCCAATTCCCGTTTGTAATACAGAAATTAAAAAATAGCTACAACAAATTCCCAGTATGTTGGTAAGAATTATGTAAGACTTAAAGAAAGATATATAGAAAAATAAAAGCTGTGTAAGTGATGTTTTTCAAAAACGATATTTTTAAAAAGCCTGGTTAATATTTTATCACCATATTAAATATGCGGGAATAGTACTGGTGTTTCTAGTTAAGTTTTAAAAAAAGATTGGAAAATAAAAATACCTTTATATTTTAATATTCCCATACTTTATTTAAATAAGCTAAGTGTTGACCAAAGTTTGATTAAGAAATATATTTTATTATATAGTCAATCACAAAAGTGATTATATCATTCTAAATATCTAAATATAACCAATAGTGACTAACATTTTGGATGTGTATTCAATTCTACAAATAACTGATGTAATAATGTTAAAGGGGAAAAAATGGCCTGAGTATTTCACTAGGCTAATTATTCCTAATTGTTAATGTATCTCAATATTATTTTCATATTTATATATAAAATAATTTTTTACTGATTTTGGAGGGCACCCATTTCAAGAAATTATTGTCCCCTAAGCGATTGTTATTTATAACTTATCACTCAACTTTTATATGAAGATGATTCGAGATATTAAATGAAGATATTCGAAATAATGATAATTTCAGGACAGAAATGTTTAATAGACTTTTCAATAGACAATTTCAAAATGAAAATGCTTTTTTTAAACTTCCCTTAAGCACATCTTTAAAAAAATCTAAATTGTTCAGACTTCTACATCAAAATCCCATATTCTAATAACTTTTCAGAGATATAAATTTATACATTTCCCTTCTTGTTTAAACAATGTATTAAAAATTAGAAATGCATTATTAAGATTCCTATATTTGTTACACTTTCTTATGGTTAACATCAAACGTTACCCTAAAACAGATTTTTTAAAATTAGGGCTATTTTAAGACTATGAACAATATTCTTATTTCTAGAATGATTAACCCCTCAACAATTGGTATATATTTCAGAAATATAAATCCGATACAGAATTTGTTTGGTTTAATTTTGTGATTTATACCAATAATAAAAAGTTAGAAAAATTATTATTTAAAAAATGTAGCTACTAATTAATGTTTTAATATATATGGGAAAAACTAATGCATTACACATACATTTTACTCAAAATATTTTAATTGGAGCAAAATAAATCAATGCTGCGTAGTAATTTGGAATCTAAATATGATAAGCGAATGTGTGTGTGTTTACTTATTATAACAATATGAGTTTGAATGAACGGATTTCACAAGTCTTTTTAGTATGATATTTGAAGTGTGGCTTCTAAATAACAAGACTGACGCTGCTACAGAAAATTACGCCAGTGACCAAAAGCTGTTTAGCATGAATGCCTCTCTTTGGTATGTTGTGCCACTCCTGCAGTAAGCAAATTCATGAGTTTCATTTGTATTGGAGTATTTTTTTTTCTTTCGCCAGAAAATCGACAAGTGAGCAACGAATTGTTGTGTAATTTCTCATGAAACTTGGATAAGCCGCAACTGAAACTCATAATTTATTGAAAGATGTGTGAAAATGAATGTCTTTTTTTATTTTGCAAATAAATGCAAACGTGTTTAAGTGGTTTATGCGTTTTCGAGACGCAGATGCGTTTCTTTGTCTCCTCACACGTCAAACACGGAAGACAAAACTAGAAAAATCAGTAATGTGGTTCATCGCTTAAGTATTTGTCCGATTATTGAGACTGTAGAAATTGACAAAGAATCCGAAAGGCAAATTTTCTCTCCAAGACCACGAGCCGGTTCATTCCACATTTTCTGTCAAGAAGTTTCAAGCCAACTACAGCATCCCATTGTTAGACCATCCGCCATACTCGCCGGATCTACAGCCATGCGACTTCTATCTTAGTCCTTCTATCTTAGAAACAAGATTTGTATCCGTTGAAGACGGAAAGAGAAAGCGGCACGCTTCCTGAAGAAATGACAGCACTGTTTATAACAACAGACGATTCACATGAAGCATTGTAGGGATAAAGGAAATGAGCTTATTGAAGAGATAATAAGTAAACATATATGAAATCAAAATTAAATGTTTTATAATGTCAATTAAATGATATTTTCTAGCCACAACAAATTATATAGGTCAGTAGAATTCTTATATTTTATATTTCTACTTTTTGTGCAATTGGATAATGCAATTAAAGTCGGTACACACACACACACACACACACACACACACACACACACAGATATATATATATATATATATATATATATATATATATATATATATATATTTATATATATATATATATATATATATATATATATATATATATATATATATATATAAAGTGAAATTTAATTTTTTGACAAAAAGGTCTTATCTTTTTTGGAATTTTTAAGGGCATATTTTAATTCCGTATCTACTTAAGACATCAGAGAAACTTTTATGCTAATTAAAGTTTTAAAATTTTTGTGAACAGTTAAAATTGAAATAGAATTTTTTAATAGAATTGCTTTTAAAAACAAATAAAATCTATATATATATAAGCGAAATACCACTGACTGACTCATCACGATATCTCTAAAACTATACAACCGATTGACTTGAAATTTGGTATAGTTACTCATTTTGCGATGTAGACGCTCACTAAGAACGGATTTTACGGAATTCTTATCCAAAATGTGATTTTCATCCGTTAATCTTTTCTTATCCATAAATTTTGTCATTTTTGGCGACTTTATCGCCAAAAATGACATGACCGACGCCAAACGGAATATATATTTTTTATATGTATTCTGTGCATTGCTACCAATTAAGTTTACTTGGCGGGATTTGCGCGTTCGAAATGGAAATAATTTAATATTGAGGCGCTGATGGTGGATTGGCAAGAGCGGGATTTTGAAAAATACTAAAATTTCGACTTCTTACGGAGTAGCACACACCCAAGACAATCCGCTGAATAGGATGTTTTGTAAGTTTATCATATATAATGTAAATGTTGAGCCCCGAAATTCCTACATTTAGGGATTTATCACCAAATATCTTCCACCGCCAAGTCGAAGCATTTCAATGACCTTGCATTGTGAATTTTAAATAGCTATACTATGGTAACCCCAGCTGATTTCTGTCCGTTTTGCTGAGCAAACAATTATTTTTTATTGTTGAGGAACCTAAACGTAAGTTTCAAATTTATGAGAAAAGTATTTTATTATTAATAATGATTGATAAATTACATTTGTAAATCTAAACACTATCTTACTAAGTTATTGAAGTTGGCTTTTAACAAATGAATAATAAAGGTATGTTATTTATGTCACTGATAAAAAAAAAATAAGTAGCTGTCAAAATATTTATTTTGATGTATGAATTAACTGTAACCTAATGTAAATATTATGCAAACGTTTGTTTCTGTATTTTGGCAATTTTTTGCTTTTTGTTTCTCGGAAATAAAATTTTTTGATTTTTTAAAATAGCTGGATATTCTATCGGTTTCAGAGTACAGAATTATTTTTAATGCTATGATTTTTTAAGAGCTATTCTGTCTTATTCAATTGCAGTTCCAGATATGCTGCTAGCGTAGTAGAGTTATCCCTTTGCAAAAAAGGATAACGTAATACTGGTGACTTTTTGCTAAAAAATTTTATTATACTTTATTTTTTGTTAGTATTTTTTGTTGAATTTTTAAATAATTTGATATTTAAAAATTAATTTCGGTTATATTTTTTAACTAGAGAAGTATTTCATTGTAGGTTAATACAAATTGATTTTTCATATTTACTTTTCAGTTATAATTTTTAATAATGGATGTTAAATATATTTGGATAGATGGAATACCTACTCCTTTCAAAGTTTTTAAAATTCTTGGCAACGGAGCATGTTTTTCATCTCTATCTTTGCTGGTGTTTGGTGACATATCGATAGCGTATAAAATGAGAAATATTGTTTCTCACGTGTTTAACAACTGGGATCGATTTAAATGCTGCATTCAAATGCTATCTGGCGCCTCTTATAATACTAACGATTTATATTTTACCGAAATGTGTAAACCAAACACGTATGGATCTATTTGCAAAATTATGGCGGCGGCAGAGCTATTTCCCTATCAGTTCGAAGTGTATCAAGGTGGCTGCCTTATAGCTTCTGTTGGGGAAACAATTCAGGGGGGGGGGGCAATTACGTTTTACGGGAAACTGTAATAGTGGTCATTTTGATATTTATATTTAAATAGTTTGATTAACAAATAGAAATAAAGTTAATCCTGGTTATGATAATGTGAAACAAAATGAAGAAAATGAGTCATCTTTAGTGTTTCAGCCTCAAGAAAATGTGTCTGTGTTAGTTTCAAAGACTCAATCAATATCTAACATTGATGTTTCAAGTTCAAGTGAATCAATTATTAATGATGTAATATCTCTTCAACTAAGTAAAGGTAAAAAAAGAAGAAAAAGATTCACAAATTCAATTAGATATGAACAAGTAAGACAAGCTGCTACAAAATATACTCAAAGTCATCCTGAAGAACATAGAGCAGCTGTAAGAAAAAACTTTTCTTATAACCCCCATGTGAATCAGGCAGCTGTAATTAAATACAATGAAGAAAGATCAAAAGTTAAATTAGCGCCATGGACTTCCAAAAATTTGTCTGGTTTTAAATATGAAATATATATTGACTATTCAAATGATAAAATTGTCAGTATCGGAAAACGTTTGCTCTGTTCGAGGTGCCATGCTTTAAAATGATAGAAGAACCTCCAGGAATGTGCTGGAGTGGTGGTCAAGTCCTGCTTCCTGTTATTAGATCCTTCCCTGAACCTTTGCATGGTCTTCTTAGCCATAAGGATCAGCTTTCAGAACATTTTCTTTCTACAATTCGTAAGTATAATGGATGTTTTCAGATGACGTCATTCGGTGCAAAAGAATTGAAGGAAGGGAATTTTATGCCAACATTTAAAGTCTACGGGCAGGTATACCACAGGATAGGTAGCCTATTGGCTGAGCCTCCTCAACAACCTTCTTTTCTTCAGCTTTACTTTCTCTGTGATGATGAACGTGAAAAACACATTCATTGTGGTATTTTCCCAGTTGTTAAGCCAGGATTAGCCAAATACAAAAGGCGTTACAGGAACATAACAGGTATATTCACGATTTCAAAGCTGCTGTTGATTCAGTTCCTAAAGACCAAAAGGAGTTCAAGGTTATAATTAATGTCGATAAAAAAACCATCTAGAGAACACAATGGTCGTTTCAATGCTCCAATTTTCTTGATATTTTATGTATAGGTTCCAAAATATAATATTATCGTCTGCCCAGCGAAGCGGGCGGGTATCAGCTAGTAAATTTATATATGCTTGCAAAATTTGCTGGAAGTAGTCATATATATATTTATTACAGTTTTTGTTATATTTTTGCAAGAAATCTTTCAGTGCTATTTATTCCGAATTTCCATCAGCTGAACTTTGTACTTTAAGTCAGAAAACTATTCATCAATTTGTTACTAATAAAATTTTAATTGAAGATATGTATTACAATACACCCAACCAGGTAATCATAAACTTTGAAATCATATATACTTAATGTATCTTAATTCTTAAGGTAACATACACACATATTTTTAAAACCGCCTTCCTTCTATCGATTAAGTACTAAATGAGGCTTTGAGTAACTTAATATTGTAAAATACACAAATAATAAATTTAATGTTAACAAAATTAAATAAATAAGCAAATGGATGTTCATCTTGAAAGGACAAGAAAGTTATATCAAATTGGATAAGTTATGTATTTAAACCTATTACTTTCTTCATCTTCCAACACTTAAGAAAATGAAATATTTTGTCAAAGACATTTCAACCATAACTCTTCATCAGATGCATATATTTGCCTTGAAAGCCCATTCTGTTTAATATTTATAAGCCCATTTTAAGTGCTTTTCTTTCTTTTTCATAAAGATTCCATGAATTGCACGTCCTTTTCAAATTCGAATTTCACAAACTGACTTTTATACTGATTCTTTAAGGGTTTTTTTTTTTTTTTTTTCAAAATGTAAACTGGTTCACAAATGCATTAAATTTTGCGCATAAATAAAGATTTATTTTGAAGGAATTCAAATGAGAAATTTTATCATTTTTTTTGCTCAGAGATGTCATTGTAATTAAGCATTTCATTTTGAGTGTGACAAGTTGAATGCAATCTTAAAGAAAATCTTGCAAAATATTTTTCTTCCTTTCACCGAAACTTCAAACTATTCATTCATATCAACAAATGAAATCTTAATTTAAATACATTTACTTTTGAGTGTACTGAGATAACAATATCAAAATAGATTCTTTTTAAAATGTTTGAACATGTATTAGATTACAGAGAATATAGGTAAAAACAGATATAACTTATATCAAAATGTCTTTGTTTCTATATACTCATGTATGGCATCTAATAATAGAAATCTTTATGAATATGAAACATATTCTCTTATTCTGCGTATATTAAAGGAAAAATGATCATTGATGTCACAACGACTATTTGATAAATGTAATTTTGCACTGATAGTATCACCGAAGTAAAAAAAAATGAAAAATGATCTCAGATGTAATATATTTATATTAGTTTCATTTTGTTGGTATATTTTAAATAGAAATTTATAATTCACATAGTGTTTAATAACGTGTTTTATCAATTAATTGTTCCAAGAATTGTTGATGATGAAGTAACAATAATGATATTAACATTACTATTAAACTTAACATTAATGTAATAATTAACAGCTATTTCAATAATATAAACTATCAAAAAAGAAAAAAAGAATATGTATTTTTTTGCTAATAAAAAGGCAAATTGTTAAATTGTACTGTTTTGTTTGAATACATTTACTTACAATACATTCTTTAGAATTTACACCAATTTCTAGAAGTTATTAATTTTGTATATGAATAGTAACAAAATTATTTTTTATTTGATTCAAAATTCTAAAAAAATGGTTCTAAAAATTAATATTATGTACATTGTTTTTGGAAAGCATCTTGTTTATCAAGCATAAAATAATAAGGTGTTGTACGAAATAAAAAAAATATTAATACATAAATAAAATAAGATACATTTGAAAAAAATTATATTATCAATGTGTCTTTCATGAAGGTAAAATCATTTTTAACTGTAATATTTGGAAATATTTTTATCTCTGCTTAAATTGATAATTACTTGAATGGCTTAACAATTTATTGTAATGGATATTATACATAAAGTGGAAAAGCAAAATTAAACAAAACAAAAATATTTTGAATGCAACATATATGTTTTTTTAACTAACGAGATAATTATTTTCCTTAAATTTTATTTACATGCACTTAACATTTTATTTTTACAGTAAAATATAATTGTCATCTGACTTTCTTTACTTTCGTCAAATGAACGAATATACAAACCTACATACAATTCACAAATTAAGAATATTAGTCCAAAACTCTGTCTCGCGACAAAATATCTATGAATTACTTAAACGGCATCCATCCCTGGTGAATAAAATCACAAACAGATATGATAAAACAGATAAGGGCAATTTAATATTTTAAGATTTGTAGGTAAGTTGTAACATTTCATTGATGACATTATAAAATTTGTGTTTGTGCTAAATTTTCAAATCTAAAAAGCTGTACAAATCTTTCTTGTTTAGATAATGTCTCTGAATAAATGTAATGTAATGAGATGTAATGAATTCATTTTGATTACTTTAATTAATAAAACATCAAGTTAACAAACAAAAATGAGCATATAAATTGATATAATTTCATCTTTACATAAGATAATGAAATATAATAGAAGGAAATGTAATAAAAAAAAATACTGTATCATCGAGAGATTTCTTGGAGTTAGTTTGGTATATCCTCTAATATTAATAATAAATTTTTACGAATTTTCCATCTATATATTAGAGTTACAGAATTGTTATGTTTTCAAAAACTTATTTCAATATTCAAAGAAACCCTTTTCAATTCAATACATACAAGATCAAAAAATATTCAATAAAGCAATAAGAACTTATAGAACGAAAAAATCTAGGAGTTTAGGAGAGTTTCTTAGTCACATTAATTTTAAGGCTTTTCTCTATTTGGTAATAAGTTACATGAATAATTAAAGTTTCGCAAAGCCCTTGAATTGGAAGTAATTCCCTATGTTAGAGAATATATTATGACATAAAAATAAAAAAAGAAACTATTAAAATCAGAGACAAAAAAGTGCCTCTTGTGGTGTTAAGTTAATATTGTGTTATGTTAATGTAATGTGTAATGTTATGTAAACTTAATATGCCAAGTTAATATTCTAATTTGTGTTAATATTCTAACAACACAGTGGACACATGCAGATCAGTGTGCCCATCCAGAGAAATTCTAGTCCAAACATGGATTCCACCGTCTCCATAACCATGTCGCTCAACAAAATTAGATACGTAGTATCTGATATCTTATTCTCTCCAGCTTAGAGCACGACCTAAATCACGCTTCAAAAGATTCGTCTGTACAGAAAGCAAAACCCTTTTACTGTTTGATGCAAGCAATAGGTTCTCTTACACAACACTAAATGATACTTCTATGACGTCAATTAAAAGAGACATCTTTAAATTTCGCCTTAGAAAATTGTAAAAAGTTCGCCTTAGAAAATTGTTTTAAGATTATGTAAGGTCCAAAATATTAAGGACTAAATTCTGTTGTATTAGGATATCTTAATGTTTCTCACAGCACTAAATGTTTTAGTTTAAAATTCGAAGCATGATAATGCGAGTTATAATAAACTTTATTCTTTTCATGATGTTCCTGAGTACGTCTAATTCCAATTTTCCTTGCTTTATGAAAAGGTAGGTAAGTTTGCTTATCGATTGGAGATGCAATTGGTAGTTTGCCATACATTAAATAAGTAAATGGATAAAATGCAACCTAATAAGAAGAGTCGTTGTATTCTTAAGTAATCTTTTAAAGCTTTGTAGAAGGAATATTTTTAAAAGTTTTATTTATTTCTCTGTTAGTCTGTAGGGTCATATAAGAATGAAGGGAATATAACAATGGGATATAACAATGCCTGCACGCTGAAAATCGAGAATGGGAGCCGGCCCTTGTGGATAAACGAACCGATCAAGTGTGAATAATCAAATGAAAAGAAGTAAACTCATCCTTCTATAACAAATATTTATACAGGGATGCTTCAACGTCCACCTCATCATATGCTTTTGACCCCAATTTCCACTTCTATCCGTTAACTATTCAAGTTGTCAATTGATATTTCTTTGTTAACTTTAAATTATTTTAATTTTTTTAAAAAACTTTTATAAATCGTGCTCATTTTTTCAAATGCTGATCTCCTACTTTCGGACAAATCTGTAGTTACTTAGAAGACTACTGATTGGGCAATCCCAGAAATCCTAATGTTCACCTTTTTAGTTAGATGTTAACCGTTTCATTTTTGGATGACAATACTCATCCACATACATATTGTAACGTAGTCTATAGGTAAACCTCGTCAGAGACATTTGTATTGGACTCCAGTTTTTGTTTCCCAACTTCTCATTCAAAGGCGTAATAAAAAAACTTCTACTACAAAGCAATAAATGTGCCAAATCTCGGGTCAGCTACACACATGAACACCTGACTCTGCTACTCAGGTGTGGTAGGGTTGATTCACCTTTGTGAGGAATTGTGTCAACCTATGAGCATACCTAATTTCAATAAGATTTGTACAGTGCTTTTGGAAATAATCAACCAAAAATGAGCAATTTTTTTTTGTGCGTAATGTTCACCATTTTGATGAAAGGAATAGTAAAATTAATAATATTAGTGGAAATTTAACCATTCCATGTGCTTTTTGCACATGTTGCTTATTATCTTCATTTCCAATGATGAAAATAATGAAAACTAATTCGTAGCGTAAAAATTCATATATTCTAAATGCAGAAATTAGTTTATTATGTTTGCCATTTATCTCAACATGAAAAGATTTAAGCGACAAAAACAGAACTATTAATATATACATTCCTGAAAAATAAGTGATAGAATACATTTAATAGGCCCTAAATATACGTATGAAATATGTAACGCAAAAGTAAAGTATGAAAAGTAAATTATACTGACCAAATTGAAATAACGCACTAATCATAATTTAATACATTTTTACAAAATTTACAAATACAAAAATACTAAATATAAAAGATTACAAATAGTTCCAAGTCTTACATTAAAGAACTAGAAAGATGAAATAGATAAGCTCGAGCTCTTCTTTTATTTATTTCCTCAAAGTCAAGTTCATTTGAAACTCACTTTCTCCGATACCTACCGCTAAATAGTTGGGTTTTCGTTAATTAGCCTGCATAGAATTAATTATAAGGATTATTCAAGAAGTTATTGATGTTGTATCATTATCTTATCATGCTTGTGTGTGTGAGAGACAGAGAGAGTTTCTCATCTAAAATTCTTCATATATATACAAGTATAGTGAGCCGTTCGGCATTCGCCATGTTTGTCTACCTTGATTAAATAGCTATAGTGTATTTTTATTTAAGAATTTTCTCATAAAATTAATTATTATTTTCAAAAGTTACAAAAATTATATATATATATTACTGGAAAAAAGGCCCATAGCTTTTAGATCTAAAGTTTTCGAATAAAATATTGTAACTGTTCAAAGTTTAAAATTACTGCATATGATCTAGACATATATTTTCAACAAATGTTAACTATGCTGTGAAAATAATTAATCATAAAATCATTAGTCTTCACGCAAACAGATTGATATTTATGATAAATGTGTTATTGAATGAGCAAGTTCTTAATCATTAAGAAAAATTAATGATTAAGGGTAAAAACCTACTGTAGTGTGTTTTGAAAGTTAATATATTTTTTATTCCAAAACACACTACATTTTATGAATTTGTTGTATTAAAGATTTTTTTTTCGCCACAATATTACATTTTATTTAATCAATTTTGTAAAAGTTTACCAATAAATATTTTTCATCGCATCGTAATTTCAATGATATATATGTTATGATTTATAGAATGTAATGCCACTTTTATGACCTAAAATGGCAGTAAGGGAAGAATTTGTTTTCTACTCGAAATCACGACACTCAGCTTATTGAAATCCCTTTTCTGGTAATTTTCCAAGTCAAAATCATTTGTCTTACTGGAACTTATATAATGAAATAAATTGAAGAGGATTTACACTTACATGTTGCTAATCCATTACATAAAGAAAAGATCAGCCAAATACAAACAAACTATCAATAACAACACTTAAAAGTCTTTCTATTTTCAATGTTACATACTTTGAACGAGAATTGCTTTAATTTCGGTTTTACTTAAGAAAATGTATACCATTTTGGTGATTTAAAATATAAAGGAATGTATTTCTTCAAAGACACTTCTGTAGAATTAATTTTGATATTTGCTCTTCAATACTAGACCTTAATACTGATGCATTTAAAGCTCTATATAACGGGAATAAATTATTTACACATTAATTATTCCAAACAATGCATGTGTAGAACAGAATAATAAACACTGACTTAAATCTTGTAGAAGATGGCATTTCAACAAAAATTTAATTCACATTATAAATACGTTTAAGATTTTTTTAATGTAGTGTCTATTTATCTTAAATTATATAGACCAATAATGGTTTGTTAATTCCATAATTTAAGGATCAAAATTTAATATTAGATTTATGGCTTTTCCAACAAGCACACTTATAGCTGTTTTAATTTCGAGGGAAAAATAATAAATTGTTGGGTTATAGCCAAATAAATATTCTTAAATGCCCATAACAATATTATAAGGTTTAGTTTCACCATTGGTTTACATGAAAAATTAAATTACAAGAAATAGGGTGATGTAGACAGAAGAGAAATATAAATTAATTTTATATGTACATATTTTTATACACGAAGGTATTTCGTTCAGGCCTTCATGGTGCAAATCGCATATATTTCTAAGATGCTCTATTTAAATGTGAAGAACAGTGCATAGGATAACACATCAATCAATAACTCCCGAGACTAACCCAGAGATGGCGTTCGTAGTAAACCAGTAACCAGGTCTTTCTAGAGTACTAACCTTTGCTTGAAACGTGTCAAAATTTTAAGTCGATCGGACCAGAAACAGCTGAGTTATCGAGGTTGGAGTAAAGTCGTTTTGTAGTTTGTTTAAAAAATGGAAAAAACCGAGTTTCGTGTTCTGATAAAACATTGTTTTTTAATGGGTAAAAACACCGTGCAAGCCAAACAATGGATTCAAAAATGTTTCCCGGATTCTTGTTCATCAAAAGAAACGATTTGTCGGTGGTTTGCCGAGTTTAAACGTGGTCGTACCGACACAAATGAAGCGGAACGCTCGGGTAGACCTGTGGAAGCCGTTACACCGGAAAATGTGAGTGAAGTGACAAAAATTATAATGAAAGATCGTAAAGTGAAGCTCCGTGAGATTGCTGAGATGACACAGATATCATATGGAAGTGTATTTACTGAAAAAGGTTTTTTGAAGTGAAGTGAAAAAGGTTTTTTCCAAGTGGGTGCCGCAATTGCTTTCGATGGAACAAAAACAGCAACGAGTCGATTATTCAGAAAGCTGTTTATCGCTATTTACTCGCAACAAAAAAGATTTCTTGCGAAAAAAAAAAGATTAGGAAAAGCGTTGGAACGATTGTATCACCCTAAGAGGTGATTAACAATAGGTGTTATGTTGATGAATAAAAAAAAATTTGCAAAAAAAATGTTGTTTTCAATGTTAGACTCGGGAGTTATTGATCGATGTGTTACTACAGGAAGTATACCCGGGAACCTGCTCGCCATGAGTGAGATGTTTGTGCTTTAATCGGGAATGCCGTATGTGGACTAGTTGTAATGATCACGGACACGCAACATGCGGTTTTTGTCGAGTCGTGGATTAATGCCATGACGCCAATGATAACCCAACATGTAACCTTGGCTGACGAACGGGAAATCTGTTGAGGCTAAAATCCTCCAAATTGCGTGGTGTGGAAGTTAGGAGAGGGAGATGCCAGCTCAAGTGTCATCCTCATCAATTGACTGAGGCTCAAAATTAAGAGGTCCTTCGCCAATAGCTCTCATGTTGATTCTAGTAGGACGTTAATAAATCCAATCAACAAGTCTGTCCAATGCGATGACGATACAATCTTACATCTGCTCTTTACCTTGAATTTCTGGTGAATTTCCAACTATAGAGTCCACTCAGGAAAGGCTGTTGTGGATCAGGAGACTTCACATTTCTTTCCTTAAATTTTGTTTTGGGTTCGTAATGGTACCTATTATCATATCAAGTCTCGTATCACTAATCTAGTGCATGAGGCAACAACGACTGCATGCTGTTCAATTCTTTCCAATGCTGCCTCTCAATTACTTCCATAAGTTTGCGAACCAAGTAAATTGCTCTCTTCTATGGACATACAGAGCCCTGTAATTTATGGTCTTTCGCTTTCTCTTTCCATTTGTTCCCTATTTTAGAGCAACTTTTTTCTGATCCTTACTTTACGCGCAAGTCCAATGTCATTTTTTTTAAATAGGGAGGAAATTGTTTTAGTAGATTTGTTTAGTTATGAAATTCAAAATTTAAAATCCTTCTGGCATATACATTTTAAGAATCCTTCTGAAAAGTACTTAATCTGAGTTCGTGTGATCTAGATAGATTCTAAGCTTCCCTTCAGTATAGAAAGATCCCAAATACTGTAGAATTAAAAACATGTAATTCGAGGCTACCCATAATTTATACATTGCTCTAAATGAATGTTGGACTTCTTTTAATTCTAGAATTTACATTTTCATCTGTGCCTCATTTTTATCTGTTGTAACTGCTAGGTATAAGAAACAGTCCGTCTTTACAACATTCATTTGATTTATTAAGAGTGAATACGTATTTGTGTAATTTAATTTTATTACTTTTTTTTGTTTTCATTCATTTTTAAGTCCACTTGCTTGGCAATATCCTCCTGTCTTCATGTTTTTTCTTTCCTGTTAGAAAAACTATAGACTATAAGTCAACAACATCAACACAGTCAAGATTTTCTAAGGCTGAATTGAATTCCTAACGTATTCCCGTTTTGGATACTTTAAAGTCTGTATTATTATTCAGCCTATTACGATTATGAAAAGTATTCTAGAAATGACAAATCTCCGTTTTACTTCAGCTTTGATATGAAATGCCCTGAGGAAGAGCTATTTACAATAACTTTTGAACACTACTTCCCTCAATACAAATTTGTAACAAGATTGTTTAAATTTTCAGGAAATCCATAGAAACTTAAGAGGTTCCAAAGGCAGTGCCTATTTATGCAGTCAAATGCTGTCTGTTTATGTTTTGAAATCTGTAAAATCCATAGGATAAAGTTTAATTTATTTTAATTCGTTGCTCTAGAGTGTTCCTTAGCACAAAAATACAGTCAAGTGTATTTTTTTCATACCTACGATTTGTTTGTTTTGATCTAATAGTTTTGTTTATACTATCTTTCACTCTGTTAACAGGTATAGTATGTAGCATATATTAAACTGATTACACTCTAATTATCCCATTTAGTTGAATCTCTTTTCTTATGGAATTGTACCGTTAGTCATTCTTTCCAATATCCGGGACTGCCTCCTGTAATTACAATTAAAAGTGGTTTCCATAACCTGTCCGACAATCACTCCAAATTAATAAATTATTCAAATAATTCTGAGAAATAATAAAATGCAGACAGACATTTTAAAGAGTATGTTTCTATATAACGGTAATAAATAAAAGATTACATATGTTTAGACGAGCGATTCTAAGCAATACTCTGTAATAAAATACATTATTATTTAATAACATTCTCAAAATTTTAAACATTTGCATTTTATTCTATCAGAAGAAATGAAATAGTACTGATCAATCAGTTTCGAATCATATGCACTGTTCATTACATTTGAAAAGAATATCTTACAGATATAAACAAGTTGCGCTATGAACTTCTCAAACAAATTTCTTCATGTATGTAATGTACATATAAGATTAATTTATATTTCTCTTTTGTACACATCACCCTATTTCCTGTAATTTATACTTCTATATGTACGAAGTCTTTTGAGAAGCCTTCTTTATTTAGAGACAAATGTCAAAAAAAGGAAAAAAGAGCACAGAAATAGGGAAATAAAAAGTTATAACTCCAAACAAAAAATTTAAATAATGGCAAAGGAAATTTTTGGTTCTGAAGTCAAAATGTTTTTTATGTAAATTAGAAAGCTAATACGTTATCCTGCATCTTACTTTATAAGATGACATAAAATGAGAGAATTGGAAAACATAAAAATGTTTTTTGTTGTGAAATATATTATGAAGTTTTCTTAGTAGACTTAAAGAAACTTTGATTTGTAACTTAAAAGTCCTTGTAAACGAAAATTTATATTAAGAAGTAACTTTTTTTCTGCTATTTATTGCTCGTGTTCTTAAAGTTGTCATTTAATTGGAGATTAAAGTAGTGAAATAAGTTTTTAAAGTCAATTAAATATAAATTAGTTTACCTAGTTATGAAAATTATTTCTTCAGTGAAAAATCAGAGAATTATAATTTATTAAACATTTTAAGAAGTTAAAATGGATTCACGTAAAACTTGTATTTAAAGCAAATTCACAACAAAATTCAGCACCAATATATTTAAGAATGGCTTCTAATATTTTTCTAAACTGTAAAATAAACTATATTGCTAAAAAGTTACGATCTTTGAAAGAGTTTTGAAATGAAAACTCTATTATAGATGATATCCTCTTCCTATTCATAAAGAATTCTGTTTATTAACAAAAATTGCTTCATCTTAAACTGAGGTGCTCATCCCTTTGGAATCCGGAATCACACACACA
>BMAW01057885.1:0-13925 GCA_019974015.1 Nephila pilipes | reverse complement strand
AGAAAATTGATAAAAAAAAATTGAATTTCGTGATTACACAAAACACAGTTGATATTTAGAAATCTGTAAAGCGTGAAAGAGCATTTCATATGAAATAATCATTGAAAAAATAATAAATAATTTAATTGCATTACTGCTATTTTTTTTAGAAAAGTTAATCAGTAATCTTTACGTAAACAACCATAATTTAGAATGTAATCGATATTTCGTTTTTAGGTTGACTTCTAAAACAGGATTATTATTAAATGAACGCAAGCTTTAGCTTCAAATATTAAATTATTTGAATAAAAGTTTCCAAAAAAATTACCTATTTCTTATTGAAAATAGGAAGTATATCATAAAACATATTAAAAAATATTTTATTTAATTTTAAAGCGATTAATAAATAATCAAAAAACTTGAAGTAAGCCTTTCATTTATTCAAAAATTAAATTAATGTTTACTGTACATTATGCAAGAGTAGATTTTAAGTTGTCTCAGATTATTTTTAAGAAATCATATATATATATATATATATATATATATATATATATATATATATATATGCCATTCTGCCCATTATTATTTAGTTTTTAATATTAATAAAATATATTAATAATCTTAGCAATTTATCCTTGAAATATTAAGATTAAATATTGAATGCAATGACTGTTAATTATTTTTTAATTCATTCGAAGTTAAATAAATTGGAATATATTTAATTCTTTTTTTCTTTAAATCTTTCATAATAACACTGATTTATTGGAAACTGATGTCGTAAGAAAGTGACTCAACGGAACAAGTTAATATTTTTGTTCGAAATTAGATTTTTTTTTTTTTTAATACCTGGGAAGAGCCATTAAAAATATCCAATCTAATAATGACAAATCACTTTAATAAAATATATCTGAAAAGTTGCATATAAATTTTAAATACTTTTATTTTTAATTTTTTTTTAAAATTCATTTGATTCAGTCCTGACATGACAAAATATTAAAGTCACAATGTAAAATGTTTATTGTTTTATGTTCCATTAATTTTTGTGTGATTACTAATGATATTAGTTTTCGAATATTTTTATGATATCAGTATTCCAATTTTTTTAAGGCAGACATATTTGAATACGCTTTTCAACAAATTAATTTTGTTGTAGGAAGGTCCTTATACGTATGTTTAAAATAAGTAATTATACATTGTATGCCTTTTATACGTAAAACATAATGTAAAACTTTAAAAGAAAACGAGAACCAAAATGCAAAGAAATCGACATTCTGATTTTTGTGCTGCATAAATGGTCTTGTAACATGGTCTGTTCGGAAAATTTCCCTTCGAACAACACACATCTGGGATTTCTTTCTGATTTCATATTTAAGATCTCCTTTTCTTCCCAATCAAACGAAACGTGATGATGCAAA
Source organism: Nephila pilipes (assembly GCA_019974015.1). Lineage (NCBI taxonomy): Eukaryota > Metazoa > Arthropoda > Arachnida > Araneae > Nephilidae > Nephila > Nephila pilipes. Next base: position 12,531 of record BMAW01057885.1, on the reverse strand, counting down.
TGAAGTAAAACTTTACAAGAGGTGTCAAGAGAGATAACGAAATCGTATAAAAGCGACAGAGAATTGAACTGGGAGAATAAAATTACGGTAATTAGTGTGATGTGCGTGGAAGTCTTCCGGAGTGTAAAGGGTGCAGGAAAAAAAACCCGAGCAGACAATTATTAATATAACTTTATTAAAAATAAATAAGTGAATAAAATATAACAAATAATAATATGAGTAGACTTTTACTAATAAATAAATTTAATTGGGGTTTGAAAGTGGCTGCCTTTTGCAGCGATGCAGAGGCGCAAATATTAATTGAAATTTCCAGCAATGGGCCGCAAGTCTTCTACATTTCATCTATCCCAATCCCACCTAACTATTGCTTTAGGGAGTCCAAACTTTTGTATGGTTTAGTGCAGGCCATAGACTCCAAAACAGACCATACACTGTAATCCAGGGGATTAAGATCTGGCGAGTAGGGCGGCCATTCTGCAGATGACATCATGCCCAAAAAATGCACCTGGCACCACTATTGTGTCTTTCTGGCCATGCGACCTGGAGCGGAGTCGGGATGAAACGTCCTGTTCACATTGCCGAAGTGCTTTTTGGCCCATGGAAGTACAACAGCTTCTAGAATGTCTCGCTGGTACACTTTTTGATTTATTTTAGCGCCTTCATCCGCAAAATCCAGAGGTGTTTCGCCGCTTGCGCAAATTCCACCCCAGACCATGACAGATTTTAGATATTTTCGATGTTCAACAATTGCCAAGGTGCTTGGAGCTTCAACTGACCACATCCTATCGTTTTGGTGGTTATGAACTTGTTCGACGGTAAAGAGCTTCTCGTCGGTGAAAAGGAATCTCTTCCAGTGCCGACTTGCGGACCGTCTCAAAAGCTTCGGCATCTTTGGAGCCGCACGAGTTTGTTTTCTTCGGTGAGAAGCTAAGCTTTTTGGAACTTGTAAGGCTTCAGTCCAAGCTCAGATTTGCCATTCGCCGCACCGATCGGTCACTTATACCCATGTCACGAGCGATTTTTTTCATGGAAACCCTCGGATTTCTCTGAAGTCGTTTTTTGATGGCTTTACGATTCTTAGAAGTGTTCACCGTACGTTTTCGTGCGCTTCCTGGACGTAGATAATCATTGCCAAGTTTTTCGAAATGGCAGATTGCTTCAAACACTGTTTTCCGAGGCACATTAAGCAAATGAACGATTTCGCACTGTCGTTTTCCTTGCTTAAACAACTCTAAAATAGCAGATTTTTTTGCTTAATATTGTATAAATGCCAAAAAAAAAAAAAAAAAAAAAAAAAAAAGTAAGCAAAGAAATATGATATAAAATATTCTATAATTTAAGAAGTAGACAAAAAGAAATGCATACAAATTAAAAAGAAATTAATTAACTTCTATTCTATGATGCTCTAACTTTGTTCGAGGTCTTTTTTGCCGCAGCCTGTATAGTGTATTTGGTAAGATTAGGAATCGATGCTGTAAAAGCAATTGAAGGAGGTACTCGCATAATATTCCGGTAAACGTATTCTTTGATAAATTATCGGAGTTGTTAGTACTCATAACTAACTGTGGAGAGCATCCCCCTTTTTTGAGGATTGATAAAAGATATTTTTGGTGTAATTGACTATTTTGATTAATTTTTCTGCGGTTGAACTTATAAGATGAAATGGGGATCTTACGATCAGAGTAAACATTAAGATGACAGATTAGGCAAAAATAATTTACCATCACAAAATTTAAGTTTAATTACGAACATGAGTGGGGCTCTCTCGTGCATTTCCCTTCAACTGACCCTATATGCATTTCTAAGACGTTGTTTGATTCAAGAGCCATAATTAGTGAATTATGTATATCAACTTTGCTATATATAAATTGACGTGAAGTGAATGGAAAATAAGAGAATATAGGAGATTGGAGGAATCATCACAGGTTGTAGAGGAGGTTGGAATAGTGGTAGTAGGAAAAAAGTGAGAGATCGGAAGACTTGAAAAACGAGATTAGATGAGTTCTTTCGTTAAAATTATAGAATTCAACTTTTAAGCTATGGTTTCGTGGGAAAGCGGAACTGTTGTCTGGTGGCTGCAATAATGCGTTAGATGATGTCACCAAAACGTTGTCCAAGTAAACCACGTGACGTGGTTTTTTTAAAGAGCGTCGAAAGCGAGGAAACCACGTCACTGATTTGTATAGATAAGGGTATGGTGATGTCATCTATCGTAATATTCCGGACGCTAGATAAATGTGTCGGTTATTTAGGAAATCGTTATTCAGTGCCAGAGGATAACATGATCACTGAGATTGATTTCGTTCCTGATTCGGACCCACTTTTAATATTGGTCATTTAGTTCCGCGCTCGTGGAAGGTTCTGCTCAACATTCACTGTACCCTTATTGATTTTTGATCACTCTTGAACAAGAACTGGATTAAGTAATAGAATCTGACGCTATCTGATTAATTAGACGGTTTACTTGATGACTGAATTTTAAATGAATTAACGCGTTCACTGTCACCAACACTCTGGCACGTCAGAATGGCGGAACTTTGTATGCCGTAGACACTCTGGTACCCCGATCAATTATTATAAGGTATATGCGCTTTGGTTTTAGAGTAGCGACAACTATTATTTCGGGGAACTTAACCCTCACGGGCTTCTATCCCCTGTGAAATGGCTTAAAAATGATTGGTGAACTGAACCTTGGTTTTTCACTTGCCCAGAAGTTAATGAATTATTATGGAAGTTATTTTTAAAAATTGCAATAGTTTGATGAAAAAAGAGTATTATAGGGAATTTAAAAAGTTTAAAAAGTTATTGCAGAAAGTAAAGTTATCACAAAGTAAAAATATAATGGATGATCAAATTTAATTGCAGAATGGAGAATTAATTGTAATATTGCAGCAGAAGTCTATTGAATTCCTGCTTGCTTGCTCGGTCTGGTCGCAGTAAGAGCGTGGGTTGTGATTGGTCGGTTGAATGAAGAGGCAGTTAAAACCTTATTAATGGAGCTTTATTATTTTCTTTTACGAGCGTGGTCTTAAAATTTTATGTTTGAATTTTTATGAACGTCTTTAAGAATGACGGATGGTACAAATATGATCTGAGTTGCCCTATATTTTATTGATTAATCTCTCTCTCTCTATATATATATATACATATATATATCAGCGAAATACCACTGACTGACTCATCACGAAATCTCTAAGACTATTCAACCGATTGACTTGAAATTTAGTACAGTTACTCATTTTGCGATGCAGACGCTCACTAAGAACGGATTTTACGGAAGTCTTAACCAAAATGTAATTTTCATCCGTTAATCTACTCTTACCTATCGGTTATGTTATTTTTGGCGACTTTATCGCCAAAAATGACATGACCGAAGCCAAACGGAATATATATGTTTTAAAGTATACTGTGTATTATCATCCATTAAGTTTAATTGGTGAGATTTGAGCGTGCGAAATGGAAAAATACCAAATAATTTAATATTGAAGCACTGCAGGAGGATGGGCAAGATTTTGGAGAAGGGGCTCTTAAATTAATGTGAAATTCCGTGCATGTCGAAAATAGGAAACGTACATATTTAGCGATAGAAATAAATCAGTGTGGACCCCCCACGGTTGGTGAAAGTGTAATTTAGCTCCAAAACTGAGCAGGATTTTGAAAAATACTAAAATGGCGACTTTTTACGGAGTAGAGCACACGCAAGACAATCTATATATACCACTAAAAAGTTCTGGATAACCATTATTACAGACAATCTATTTCCTAAAATTTTAAATTTAGATTTTCATTATCGTTTAAAAATTGAAAATTTTCTTGATATTTTGCGTTTAGGTTCCAAAATATAATATTATCGTCTTCCCAGCGAAGCGGGCTGGTATCAACTTGTTCATTATAAGAAGCCGTATTCCCTTGAATAAATTTTTCTGAAATTCTAATCATATGCTAGCTTTTTTCGCTATTCATATAGCTTCTCGACATCTTTTTGTTGTACAATATACATTAATAATGTTCAACATGTCTCTTCTTATGTAAAACACAGCATGACTCATATCTAAACTAAATATAAGAAAGCTTCTTTGTTCTGCAAGAATAATTTTCATCAGTTGTTAAAAATGATGTTTGAGAGATTATACATCCGTACATATTTTTTATGCACCGTAAGGGTATCGTTAGAATTTATAATTACTTAGAAATAACCAGCATATCTGGATAAAATTTATTCTGCATTTTATCTGGTCCTCATGTTCCCGATGTTGAAAATTACAGCTGCTTGTGTTGATTTGTTAAGTTTTCCCACATTACGGAGAAGTTAGATTTCAAAATCTTCTGAGTTCCACAATGACGGCTTTCGAAAGGTCAAGAAACGCTGGGAGAAATGTATCACTCTGTTTAGGGTGACTATGTAGAGAATAATAATAAATAAATATTACGTTCCTATTGCGATTATTTACAGTAATAATTGAAGCTTAAGGGGACTTAGAACCTTTCGAAATCAAAAGTAGGACATTTTGACACACTCTTTTTTCGAATCTTCATAAATCAACCATTTTTGCTGATTTTAATATGAAACTTTGCCAGTTTGTGTAATAAAGTGTATAGTTTGAAGTATTGGATACAGTTTTACGATTAAATTAATATATTTTCTTAAACAACATGAAATATGAGTACAAAAATTTAAAAAATAAAATAGCTTTCCTTCTGTTACCCACAAGATAACATTTGAAAGATGTACAGTAGAACCATAATTTTTGTACCAAATTAAAGCTAAATAATGATCTCATTCTGCAAACCTCAAATTTTAAATTTATCTCATATTTAAAAAAATTGAAAAATTAAAAAACTTATAAAATTTGGAACTAGTAACTTTTTTTCATGTATCATGCTATAAAATAAAATCTAATCATTCCATTAACAAAACTGAGGTTCCCAGAATAAAGACCTACAAGTGCAACACTCATGTAAAATTTTAAAACTCTACATACAAAACATTTTTTTAATCCTGTGGGAAAGCGTGAAAAAACGAAACTGAGAAAAAGTGATTTGTTTACATTGCATTTAATGGAAAAAGTCGCTTTTAACAATTACATTTTCTGTTGTACAGGGCGTAATAGTTGTCGGATTTTGACGCGGTTTACTTTAAAATGCTCCTAGCATTCCACACTGTTTTTTGAGAATAAATTTGAAAAATTGAATTTTCGAAGGTGTAAAGGTACTAAGTCCCCTTAACAATACTCCAGAAGAGTAATTAAAACTTTCCTTTACTTGTGGGTTACGTCGATCGACGGCTACTTGAAACTAAAATAATTAACATTAGGAGTTGTTATTTAAAACACTAAGCATGAAAGGATCAATTAATACGCAGATTTTTTTTTAAATCTGATAACCCATTTATTTCTTAGGAATAATTAAATTTAACGATACTTCCTCGTATATTTTGTGATGTTTCAGAAAACATTGTAATTGTTTTGAAGCAATTAACGTAAAATCTTCAAGCAACTAATGTTGATATTAAACCTTCCGCTGGTATTTTTACAGACAGCCATCGAAACACTGGTTCGAGATTTCTTGAACGCTAACACGAAAACCAACAAGAAACTCATTAAGAGCTTTTATTTGAACTACAGAGCTGCAGCTTATTAATAATGAGCACGACAAAAATGAGTTTTTGTACGACAGACTTCGTCATGGAATTAGAGTCTCGCTACTCGCTCTTTTTATTTGAGAAGGTGTTTTGTGCTACTTTAAGGAATTATCCGTGAAGGTTTTATATGTATCTCCTCCTTCCGCATTATCACGCAAATTCAGTCACAGTTTTCAAAGCAGTGATTTTATTTGGTTTAAATTTGGAAAACCTATTTTTATTTCTAAAATCAATACTTCATTTCAATTTCTTTCCTTGGGGGGGGGAGGGGGGTTGGATTTTTTTTTTTTTTTTTTTTACGTCCTTATATAATTTTAAAATACATGAAATACATCATGTGTATATACTTTCCTACACATGATATATTTCATGTATTTTATATTATCTCCTATATTTTGACTAACAACAATAAATATATTTATTGTTGTCAGTCAAAATATAGGAGTATTTACAATGCATCAGTTTTGGTTTTTTATTAACGTCGCACTAGAAGCAACACGAGGGCTATTGGCGACGGACCTCGTAATTTTGAGCCACGGTCAAGTGACGAAGACGACACCTGAGCTGGTACCCCCCATCTCCTAACATCCACACCACGCCAACGGGAGGACTTTGGGCCCCGAACAGATTTAACGTGCATCAGTCCCGGGTACACGGCGAGTCTTTGGCGGCTAAGGCTCGAACCCGCGACTGAACGAAAACCGCCGGCCGCTAGTCCCCGACCTTGACCACTAGGCTACCACGGCCCCTTTTTAGTGGGATCAGGACTCGAAACAACAATTTGACGGAAACAAAGCCAGCCATAAGTACATGACAATGATCCTCAGCTACCACAGCCAAACAAGTATAGTTTAAAAAAACAATTTAAAAAGTTAAAGCTAAGTATAAAGCTTAAACTGTTGGTAGAACTACTAGTGGGATTAGTTTAGTTTAGTTTAGTTTTTATTAACGTCGCACTAGAAGCAACACGAGGGCTATTGGCGACGGACCTCGTAATTTTGAACCACGGTCAAGTGACGAGAACGACACCTGAGCTGGCACCCCCTCTCCTAACATCCACACCCCGCCAACGGGAGGACTTTGGGCCACAACAGATTTAACGTGCATCAGTCCCGGCTACACGGCGGGTCTTTGGCGGCCAAGGATCGAACCTGCGACTGAACGAAAACCGTCGGCCGCTAGTCCACTACCTTGACCACTAGGCTACCGTAGCCCTACAATGCATCAAAGCGAACAATAAAAACAGAAATACTACCTTTTTGCAGGATACCGATCGAATTTATCGTCCCTAAATTTTGCCACCTGCGTGTGGAAAATTCGCTGATTGCCCACCAGAAACGGGACTGCTTTATTTTAAGCGATGCCAATTTCACGTAATGCATAACGGACGTCATTCCTCTAACTCAGGTGGTCCACCTTTTTGCTTCCCTGGACCACATTAGAAGAAGACGAGTTCTGTGAGGACGCACAAAATAAATCTAAAACTCTAATAATAACGCATGAGCAAAGGGGGAAAAAAAGTAAAATATAGTTAACATATTTAAGTAATTTAAAATTATTAATTTGCGATTTTTTGTGTCATAAAGGCTGTAACACGGAAAAAGACTGCTATTGTTTTATGCATCTTACATGACTTTTAGTATGCCACATAAAATGTACATCTTATCAACATTTTACAACAAATTTTATAAGAATAAAAATAGGTAGAATTCATACAATTGACGTGATATTTAGCATTGAATATTATAAGATATTCATCTGGTTCGATTGAAGGGGTTGCAATTCTCAGGAAGTTTTCAAAATATTCATCATTCATTATGGTTCTAATTTTATTCTTAGTACTCTTTAAGCCAAAAAATAGTTGCTCTCGAATAAAAATAAAAAGCAAACGATAAAATATTAAATTAAATATAGCCTAGCAATGTAAATATCCCTTAAACTAACTAAACATAATAATTATAATCATAATCTAATATGGTGTCAATATTTTGAACCTAACACTATATATCCTTTTTTTTATGCCCACACATTTTTGTTGACGCCATTTTTTCAAAACAGCAAGATGTTAGCACATATTTAAAAAAACCCATAAAATTCACCGATTTCGATACACCCATCATCGAATTCAAAAACTGACCAGTAGATTGAAATGTTTCGATATCAGCGGTACATCTACAAGAAGGTATTGTAAAGTTTTAATTATTACAAAGAAATAAAGGAGATATCTGGATAAAATTTATTTTGCATATGAATTGAACATTATGTACATAATGATGTAAATTACAGTAATTAATGTTGATTTGTTTGGTTTCAGGAAGTCGTAGAATGAAGTAACTTGCCGTATGGAGGAGATCGAGTCCTCTCTGTTGAGTTCTACAACGACGGTCTTCGAAAGTTGGAAACACATTAGTCATCCCTTGATCATTACTTTATTTCTGAGCCATTCTATAACCAATCAATCAAAAAAATAGTCATTTCAAGAAAGGCCAACAGGATTTTCTTTAAACCTATAGATTGATCACACCATAATTAATCTATTATGCATGTTGGAGAAATCCTCAAGTCTTTTAAACTAAATGTTGAATTCTACCTATTTACTTATCTCCCTACTCAGTGGCAACGATTTGGAAAGGAAGGGGAGGCTCCCCTACATTTCTGGGGGGAAATTAAACTTTTATTCCATTTTAGCCGCATAAAATTAAGAATTGTAAGTAAAACAGTTATATACTGCTAGCTATTAAAATTGCAACCCTAGGATGGAATGGCACGACGAACGCCAAAATCACAAAAAAGGAAGAGGTTCTTATATACAAATTATTATTATTTCAGCGCATTTAGACGACGCAGGAGGGAGAAACGACAGCTGAAGCACTGCATAAAATAAAAGTTGTGTAGCGGATTTCTCATTGGGAAAGCGCTTTATAAGGTTGGAGTTTGCTCAGAATATCGTGTTGCGCCTCGAATAAGAAGAAATGCTTACCAGCAAGTGTCGGAATTCGATAGAGGCGGGATCGTTGCCTATCGAGAGTTTGGATTATCGTTCTGTGATATAGCACTGGTCAAAATCCAACCACTGTCGTGAGAATATGAAATCAATGGGCCGCTGAGGGTCATACCGAACAACCTGCAGGATCTCCACGCCCTCCCATGACTAATGTCCGAGAGAACAGACATAGTGGGAGGTCTACCTTGCAAACCCTTACAACCACATCATGGACCATTAGTCAGGAAATGGGCATGTTTGCAGTATCCGCATATATCCAGTATGCGCTCGTACTGTACGATAATATTTGCAGCAGCGTGGATTGTCAGCACGGCGACCTTGACCTTACATCGGATTCTCTTGATAATGCAGCATGGAGAGAAACGGCGATTCTGGTGCACCGAACGACAAAGCTAGATACAGGAGTGGCACAATGTCAGTACGTCAATGTACAGACGAGTCCCAGCTCTGCGTGCAGTACTCTGATGACCGTATACGTACCTGGAAGCTCCGAGAAGACCTCTCGTCTACTACCCTCATTCGATATCGTCATAGGGGTCCTGCACCTGGTGTGATGGTTTGGGCAGCCTTTGGGTACATGATACGCTCATCTCTAGTTTGAATCGATAGTAATTTGAACGCAGATCGGTACATCGGTACATACGTGCTGTAGTTGTGTCCTATCTTCGAGGCCTGTCGAACGCCCTCTTCGTCGTGCTCTGACCTTTTTCTATACATAGATTGTTGTCCTGGCTTGAACGGTCTCTAGATCTATCACCCATTGAAAACATCTGGTTATGGATTGCTGAGAGACTGGTCCACTACCCCTCTCCAGCTAGTACAGTAAAACAAGCGTGACATAGACTTAAAGTGAAGCATGGCATGACATGGAATGAGTTGCCCATTTCTGTCATCCAAGGCCAGTTCGATTCCTTGCTTAATCGGGTAAGGGCCGTTTTAGCTGCAAGGGGTGGCAGCAGTTTCTATTAATTTCGCACCTCTGTAAACACCCAAACTTCCTGAAAATTTAATCCTTTTGTCTTCATGCCATACTGTTTTCGTACAATAAATATATCTTTTTTGTAGTTGCTTTCCATCATGGTGTTGCAACTTGAATGACTAACAGTGTATATACCCTATAGTTTTATTACCTAATTAAACTTTCCTTTGGATTCCTTAATTGTTAAAAAAATTACTAACGGAAATATGCTCAAAATGGAACGCCATGCATCTAGCATGGCTTTTGACACGTGCCTCCCTGCCAACCATTTGGAAAAGCACCGCAGCGCTTACTGTTTGGATTTCGGCAAATGATCATTTAAAATGTTCATCTTAAACAAGCCATTCTTTTTTTAATGAAATGATCACTGGGGAGTTTTGATTTCTCGAAATACTTCTATTTAATCGTAATACATCTATCATGTTCATTTGAAGGAAGTTATATTGCATTCAGTAACAATTAAAATTAAAAAAAAAAAAAAAAAAAAACTACACTAACATTACTGGTTTTAAAATTAAACCACAATTAAAGTTGGTAGGATCTTGAGAAATCCATTGTAGGAATTAACTAGTGTCTAGGAAATGATCATGAGGACAGCTGAAAGAAAGTAAGCTTCCCAAAAGTTACAAAGTCAAGAAACGGGAGAAATCTGTAATTCTGGATGGTGACTATAGCTACAGAATAAAAAATTCGAGATAAAAACCAACGTTTTTAAAAACAACGTTTTTATATAATGACAAAGGATATTAATTATTATACATTAAATTCAAAACAAACACGTGATAAACACATAAAAAATTTAATTATAATTTCAATTTAATCAATCTTTATTGAATATCTTTTACTGAAAAATTTCACAACACATACAAACCTTTCCTTCTTAGTTTCCAAATTGTTTTTGGATTACCAAATCTAACCGCGTGGAGGTGATGTGAGGCTAATTTGAATACGATTGGCTAAGTGTAGATACATCTACATGTATTACGCGTCATACTCTTCTAAACGCAAAAACGTGGACAAAACACAAACGAAATTTATTATTTTTTATGGAGCATGAAAACATTGCACAAAAATAAGAATAAATTTTTTAAAAAAAATTCTGAAATTATTTTAACAGACACACACATATTTACGTGAAATTCCCGGTGTTCCCTGAGGGGGAAAGAAATTTTTTCCTCAATCCTAAAAGTGCCGATTGGAAGGGGTATTTTGGCTTATTAAAATTATTAAAATATTAGTTAAAACTTGTCGCAATTGTCTAAATATTGCATTGTTAGGGGAGTAAGAACGATTCCCAAAGTTTCAGAGTTCTAGCTGGATGGGAAGTTGGTTAAATTAACGATTGAAAATTTGATGACACACACCAAGTGAAATTTAGAAAAACGATGAAAAATAAAAATTGTTTCTATCTCGATTATTTTTAATAGTGATTGAAACTGTACGATACACTGAGTGTTACTTTAATCTACGGTTTCCTGCATCCAAACAAAGCAGCTGTAATTTACAATATTATTTACATAAGGACCGATTAACATAAAGAATAAATTTAATCCAGATATCACGGTTATTTCTTAGAGATAATTCAAACTTAACGATAACGCCTTGTAGCTACCCATATGGAAGGGGTAACCTTGTGACAATATCAATCACTATTTAATTTGTTCCGTCTAAAGAAAATAAATTAATAAACGAGCCAAAAATTGTGGCTCCGAGTGCCAAATTCTTCCCGTATTAAGCGACTTTTGTTTGATGTTAAAAGAGGGAGGGGGGGGGAGATATGAAAATACTTTCTTACGGCACCGCAGAATTATTTCGTGTTGACCAGTTTTTAATATTGGGCGTTTTTGAGTTCAATGTTTTCACTATACTTAATTAAGTTACCCTAGACACTATATATATATATATATATATATATCCAACTGTTTTTTTACACGGTAGATACGTTCCTCAGAAACCCGTGCAAAAAAACAATTCATGTAAAACAATACATGAGAAGTATGATAAATTTGGGAATATGTTCCACAACTTTAAAAAAGAAAAAACTGAATATTTTCTCAAAACACCGAGCAAAAAAAGTAATAATGAAATCCATGTTATATATTTATAAAACGAAAACAAACAATTCATTTTTATTACAAAAAAAAATTAAAATTATTATACATCGAAAATTCAATCTCTATAGGTACATACAACATATAAAAATTCAAATTGAAATTAGAAATAAAACTACTAACTAAGAACTATTCATCGCTACTTGATAACAAGCGTGCACGTTTATTACGATTTGGACCAAAAATGCTGTCATCAGTAGATGTGTCAGTCTAAGAACAACTGTCGGCTTTTATTCAAATGAAGAATTTCGTTCATTATTAACGGCCTCTGCTTTTTTTTGTTGTTGTTTCAAAGTCTGTTATTTGCTGACGTTTTTTTTTTTTTTTTTTTTTTTTTTTTTTTCTCCAGTTTCTACAGTTCCTGATATCCTGCTATACAAAATTTAGGATTACGCTGAAATTTTAATGCATGTTCTATGTCAGGATCAAGAGTAAGAAAATGTTCCATACCAGTAACAAAGTTCAAGCCCTCGCGAATTAAACTAGCTGTTAATAGCTGAATTTCATCTTCGACTTCGTCATTATTGACTTCTTTATTATCATAAACTGTTATAAATTCGATCAAATCGTCCATATTCAAAGGACTTTTCAGCATCAATTCTTCGATGTCAGCCGTTTATATGTTGTTAAAACTTTCGCCACTGATTGCATTTGATAGAGAGATGAAATTTCAGAAAACAAACCGATTTCTTTCCTACGAAACTTCCGCTTCTCACGCATGTTACAATTTTTTTCCTTCCATCAAGCATTTAAGGTCGTTAGGCTGAACTGTTTGATGACAAAAGAAACATGTGAA